>MU400671.1:0-94807 GCA_022578965.1 Xylaria sp. FL1777 | reverse complement strand
CTCACTCTTAGTTTTCCCCCGCGCACCAATTATTAAAAAAATACTTTTTTAAATATATAAATTTAAAAATACCCCCCCCCCCCCCCCCCCCCCCCAATTGCTGCCAGCAATAGCTTCGAGCATTTACTCCTTCGTTCACTTTGGACTTGACCCGTCTCAAGTCTTCACCGCCGAAGAAACAACCCACTGCGAGCGCGCTCGGCCATTCTACTCGCCTTTGCTTGTACCGACGCAGGTGACGACGAATACGACACCGACAACGACGAGACGCCCCCCGTCTCTACCACCTTGTCCGTCATTTGCCACTGCCTCTCGGTCTCTTCAGTTGCGTCTGGAGGGATCTTAAAGCAGAATAAGGGAAAATCCCTAGATTATCGTGTGTGTATATCTGTACTACTGTACTATCATATAATACGGCCTCCTTCGCAGTCTTCCTGTCAAGATGGCTGCAAATCTCCCTTCCACTTTCGCGTCTGCCGCTGCTGGACAGAACTCGAATCGCGATGCAAGATCAGGTGCCAGAGGCGATGGGCGTGGGAATGCGAGCGGAGAGTGGTATGTGCCGTTGTATCGGACTCATTCGTTTTTCACATCTGTTGTCCACCCTGTCAATACTTCCCCTCTTATCTCCTTCGTCCGCCTTGTATTGTATACGGCCTCCCCCCTTTCCACACTGTACCTACCAGACCTGCTGTGATAAGCATGGCCGAGCTTGATACTAAGTTCAAGCTACACTGGCTGACGGGTGCCAGCCCCTGGCTCGTGCACTCATTCCTCCTCTGTTGCGAAATATGGTTTGGTATCTGTCTGGCTCGAAGCGCATATGCACTAACTAGTCTTCACACCCAATAAGCGTTTCCGGACTTATTGTTTTTCGCTAACCTCCTTGATCATCCAGGTCTAGGCCAGCACGCACGATGAATGGCACTCTCACTTTCCGTCGTACATCCACGACGCCTTCAAGCCAAACCTTTAACCCGCCAAACCCGTCAGAACCCGTCGCCCCTTCGGACGACCCTGCAATTATCGCCGCCATGCCCGTTGGTTCTACAGTCGTTGAAGATACTGCGCCTCGGAGGTATTCCCGCGAAGATATGCTATCCATTTTCAGCAACATGCAACAGGACTTGCGCTTCCAACAACCCGATGTTTCTGCCTTCTTTGTTTCGGGCTGGAGTCCTGGTCACACCAATGGTCTATCATCTCGTGGATGGGGCAAACCCACTGACTCCCATGTACTCCCCCAAGAGCCCGAGACGTGCTGGGATGCAGCGGGATCTACAAAGGCCATCGGCCTGCAAGAGATGACGGCTGAAGAAAAAGAGGTGGGTTTAGCCGCATAACTCAGTCTCTCAGACTGGTGCTTAGATCCGGAAGCTAATCTTAACATTACATTAGCTTTTCTCAGATGTTAACTCTACCATGAAACCCCCGGCTCAGAATAAGGAAGGGGTTCATCCGGGGGGAGGTATGAATGGTCGGAAGACTTCTCTCTCCCAAGGTACTTCTAATAACTACGGTTTGTCTTCAATCACGTCCACTTCCCGTCCAGGAACACGACGTCGAGAAACCGGAGATACCAATCCTTTTTCAGCGGGCGGAGGGTTGAGTTCGCCCGTATCTGCCAATCGCCCCTCCCGAGACAATACTTCACTCTGGTTAGATCGGAAGAATACTGATGCCAAAGATTCTATGTATGAGGAGCCCGAGGACGAGCTGGGGGTGAGAGACACCGCAACCAAGCCCATATCAGTCGCTGGTGTCTCCCGCACCAACACGGCCACCAGCACGACGGCTTTTGGTGGTCCTTCGCCGTGGCAAACATCTGTATCAGGCGGGTTATCTGGGCTTGGTAGCTTTGGGAACTTTGCGCTGCCCGGCTCGACTATTGGGGAGAAGCGTCCTGGAAATACACGAGGTGAGAGTCGTTTGGCTCATTTAATTCCGAGAGATACCTCGGAGAACACGGCCAACAAGCTCGGTGACGGTTCCACTGCTGAGTCGAGTCGGTCTTGGCGCCCTCGTCCTCGAACTGACACGGATCCATTCGGTGACGAAGGTCTCTCTGGAAGTGCTGTACTTGGTGGTGCTCAGGATACGAGTCCCCCTCCCATGTCTCATCCCCAACGCCATATGCAGTCGTATGATACGCCGATCAAAGGATCCGCTGGTGATTTCGGCATGTCTGGACTGAACCTCGGTGGACACGGTGAACACGACCCTACCCCGCTAAGTCCGTCAGAAACGAATCCTTACCGCAGCCCTCCAGGGGAACGAGGTGAGCATGATGAGATTTTGGATAAGTCTCACGGATATGGAGGCAGTGGTGACCCTGGCTTGAATTATGGGAGTGGGATGCCACGGTCATTCCCTCATAATGCTGTCGATGGCAGTGATCGAAGCCAGACGTCTAGTGTCAGCGCTAAGGCCTACCCTACCTTAGGAAATCTCTCTGGGTGGCCATCTTCTGGCACCCCCGACCGCGAGAGAGCTCCGTTCTCCGGCTTTGGTGGCTCCTTGTTCAGCCAGGTGGGCGACATGCAATCACCCGGGCTCGGTAACCTTGGAGGTGTTTTTGGTCCTGCAACCACAACAGGTCTTAGTGGGTCTGGATCGTTCAGCCGCGGCAGCAAGCTGGGCTCTTTATTTCCTGCGGCCATGCAAGCGCAGATGCAGTCGCATGATAACGAAAGCCTGAGCGATTCTATCCCTGATCTCCGTCAGGCCAATCCTTTGGGTGCAATCGGACGCAATCCCCTGAATGATCATGGACGGGAGATAGACGGTGCCATGAGAGCTGGTAGAGGGGGTTTTGTGGGCATGTTCACCTCTCATGCCGAGACAAATCGCACACCAGCGGCAACAGACCCCATCCTTCACGGTGGTATTTCTGCTGCCCCAGGTCAATCATTTACATCTACAAGCAATACTCCTAGTTATTCGGCTGTCCAGTCCTCTGAGCCACCTTCCGCTCAAGCGCGTACCATGGTTATGCCAGATCGCATGCGCTGGACGTATCTTGATCCCCAGGGAAGTGTCCAGGGCCCATTCACCGGCTTGGAAATGAACGATTGGTATAAGGCTAACTTCTTCACGCCGGATTTACGAGTCAAGAAAGTGGAAGATGTAGAGTTTGAACCGCTGGGTCAACTGATCAGGCGTATCGGCAATTCCCGCGAACCCTTTCTAGTGCCTCAGATTGGCATCCCTCATGGACCTCCAGCACAAGGCGGTCCGTTCTCCCCGAATTCCAGCGGTGTTATTCAACCTCCTCTCTTAGCCGCCTTTCCCAGCTTTGGCCGAACTTTGACCGCCGAGGAGCAGAATAATTTAGAGAGACGTAAGCAGGAAGAGCAGTATCTCGTAGCGCGGCAGCGCGAATATCTTTCCAGTCAGCAAGCAATGGGCCGGATGCCAATGCAAGGCGTACCTGGCTTAAACCATCATTCCAGTGCCCACAGCTTGCATAGTCAACCAAGCTTCGGAAGCATGACGTCGCCTATCACGGCGCCGCCACAGGCTCCTATCGGCCCAATTGGAACAGGGAATTCTTTTTTCGACTCGCTAGCCGCACGTCAACCCGCCGCGCACGGTAACTCCGGTCAAGTCCTCGATGTATTCCGCGAGGGAGAGCTCAACCACTTGACTGGTGCCGAGCGCCAGGTGTTGGCTAGCATGCACAACACGGGAGCGTTAGGCGGGAACGTCTCTCAACAACCTATTGGTGTGCCTTCACCCGAGCCTGGTAACCGTAGCCAAATTCCAGCACCTAGCGACCTTGTCGAGGATCACGAAGGGTTCCGTGATAGGCTGCAAGAATTTAAGCAGCTCCGTGCGCAACACGATGCAGAGATTACAGAGCAGAATCTCGTGCGGGGTTCCCAACAGAGCACAGACGAAACAGCATACCAGGTTGCCCGATCAACTCAGGCTTCTGAGCCATCGTTCCCACCGGAGCGATCGAACGAGTCAGGAACTGTTCGACAAGCCCAGAAGAAAGAGTCGGCCGCGTCAAATAAAGAGTTCAAGGAATATCAACAGGCTCAGGCTGCGGTGGTAGCGGCGAAACTAAGTGGACTACCCATGCCATTCCCACCGCCGCCTTCGGGTACTCCTCTTCCTGCACCTGCTCCTCAACGTGTTCGATCCAACTTGCCTGAGCAATATGCGAGTAGTTCTCGATCCGGTACCCCAGATATCGGCTCTGCAACATCTACACAGCTCCCTCCTCTCGCCCCGTGGGCCAGGGACAATGGCGTAGAATCGCACAAGGGGCCCAGCCTGAAAGAGATCCAGCAAGCCGAAGCACTGAAGGCTGCTAAAGCAGAGGAGGCAGCAGCTCTAGCACGACGTATAGTGCTCGAACAAGAAGCAGCGCGTGAGCGTGAGAGAACGGCAGCAGCTGCACCTGGTCTTCCCACCTCGAGCACTTGGGGTACGGCATCTCCCGTCAGTGCAGGACCGGTGAACAGTCCTTGGATCAAGCCCGTGGCAGGAAAAGGAAGTGCACCGATCCCATCGACGCCAAACCTATCATCAGACAGGAAAAAGACGTTGGCGGATATCCAACGTGAGGAGGAGGCGCGTAAGCAAAGGGCCCGGGACCTCGCAGCACAGAGCGGACTGTCCTCGTCTGGAGGTAAACGCTACGCAGACTTAGCTAGCAAAACTAGTGCTACGAATATCTCTGGCACACCCAGTGGGAATAACGTAACTTCCGCACCAGCCAGCTCGGGTTGGGCTACAGTTGGAGCGGGCGGTAAGGTCAAAGCGCCGCCCACGGGACCCGCCTCCCAGGTTCGTTCAGCTAGCTCCACGAGCCTCAAGCCTACACCGAGCGCCCCGGCCCCTTCTCCCCGGCCGACGCTCAAGAGTGCTACTTCCACGGCTGGCAGTGGTCGAACAGAGGCCATGGATGAGTTCAATAAGTGGCTGCATAGCCAGCTATCTCGAGGTATTACCGGTGTTACGGACAGTAAGTCAAATGACAACGACCCTCTAGTATTTCTTCTGGGATGCCCTCTGCTTTGATCAATACATATAATAACCTTTTATAGTTGATACCTTTGCGTCAACTTTGATGGCTTTTCCTCCACTACCTGAGATTATCACAGACGCCATTTACGCCAATTCAAAGACAATGGATGGGCGCCACTTTGCTCAGGAGTTTATCCGGCGCAAGAAGCTAGCAGAAAAAGGTGTTGTAGAGAAACAGCCAGTCAACAGCCCCTCAGGTGATACTCAATCTACTAGTGCGGGTGGCTGGAGCGAGGTGGCCAAGAAGAGCAGTCATAAAGACAATGCCAGCGACACGAGCTCGATCCAAGGTGCTGGCTTCAAGGTGGTCCCATCTCGTAAGAAAGGAAAGAAATAAGGGAGGAGGGGGGGAGTGAGGGAAGGGCGGCGGGAGTGAGAAAAAGGAGAGCGAGGCTGAAATGAGAGATACCCGGTATTTAAAGCCTGCCCACGAATCCTAGTCTACCGTGAGCTAAGTTATATTATGCAACTTAGTCCACTGGCGTGGAATGGCGAATGGCTATTGGCTATTGGCTATTGGCTATTCCCTACGTACGTACACCTTAGAACTCTCGCCACTGCGCCTGTACCTGAGAGACTCTGAATGTTGTAGGGAATTTGACAAGGTCGGCGTGTTGAGTGAGGGTGAGGTTGAGGTGAGGCTGGGAAACTAGCACAATACAAAAAGCAAGAGCGAAGTAGCGGATTCACTATTGGTGAGCCAGACAAATCCATGTCCCACTCAATACACAAGATACCTAGGTAGGATCACAAGCGTAGCTTTACCAGTGCGCTAGATATCAGACTAGCAAGTTGAAATGCTACCAATATTAGGCCGAGTGTAGAGTCTGGTGGGAAGTCTACAGTCACTCGGTACCCTACCTAGGTGCTACCTAGATAAGTACCCAGATAAAGTACCTAGATAAGTTACTTGGGTATCTAGACCTAGATAGGTACCTAGGTATGTAAGCACCAATGAAATCAAAGGGTCAACGTCCCTGCCATCTGTGGGCACTTGAGCGGCCAGTGCTAGCTGCCCCTCCATTGCCCCTCCCCCACCATACCCACGTTGATGCAATTAATTTTCTGTTACCTCTCCTGGCAAGTCTAGATCATCATGCTGCCTACATACAACATGCAATACTTACGAAACAGGTTGTGATTGCAGAGATGTGTGTCCTTTTGTATGTATAACCACCTACCGAAAATGACCATGGACAGTTACTATCGTTAATCCATTTGTCGGCCCACCGAGACGGGAGAGAGAGCACTACAAACACAGCCAGCTCAACTAGACAGCCTTGGACGTATCCCCATGCATACCTACTTCCTGGGTACATAGATTTTGTGCGCGTGGATGAACAAAGCGTCCCATACAAGAAAGAAGGGAAAATGTCACGGTCCGTACTGACCAGTATGGCGTCGACGCCTGCATCTGCATCTGCAGGCAATAATACCCAGGGTGTGCCAGACATCGCGGCTGCGGCTGGAATCTCGTCGCCTCACGTCCTTCTCTCTATTGAAAAGACGGCTTCGGGGGGTCGTCTCAATCAACTGCTGACAGAACCGCTGTCGAGGGAACTGGTTAGTTGCTTCGCCCAGGACATCGCACAGAGAAGGTGGGCTTCACCTGATCACCGTCCACCCAGCCCACCGCCTCCGCCGTCCACCCCCCCAGAACTAGCCAAGGTAGCCGTCAGACTGGGGCTTGTGTCTCTGGCTGCTTTCCTTCAAGCTAATGTCACTGGCCCCGTTCTCAAGAATCCTCAAGCATTCGAGGCCGTCTTTGTTGATGGCCTTGCACGATCGAGGGCATCTGAAGCCGTTGCTTCCGAACCTACGATCGAGAACTTCCGCTCGCTTTGTCAGCAATCTCTTGACACCGACGGCGTCTCTCCCTATCCCCATGTTCCATATATCGAGCTTTTCTGCTTCGCCCGCTTCTTGTTTGTCACAGGCAATGTCTTGCCCAGCGCTCAGTCTGGCCCAGCCGCAAAGCACCTCGCTTGGATGAGATTAAGAGTTCATCTTTGGCATTATAAGCTTCTCACACAGCCCTCCCTAGGACCTGGCTCTCTTTACACCAAGAGTGGTCGCTGGACCGACGTGACTACCCTAGAAGAGCTAATTCAGACGAGTTTAACAGATGCTGAGGCTTCCGTGTTCGGGACCGGGGACTCGTCGTGGCCTCCTGAATCGCAAGCCTTGTTCCGGTTAGAAGAAGCCAATTGCCAAATTCTGCTTGGGAACGACATCAAGGCCCGCCAGGCTCTACAGGACGCTACGAAAATCAGTGGTTTCACATACGCCCTTTCTGGCGCATTGGGAAAGCGGACACGATTTCAAATGAATAGTTTCAGCCAACTCGTAGTTCTCGCAAGGAGCCTACAGTGGCCATCTAAATCTGCCGAGGGACAGGAAGCGAGAGAATCCGCTCCATCCACCCTCCCACTAAACGATGATACGCTATTGGAAAAGATCCAATTTAATAATGACGAACCTCCTAGTCAGAGTTCATCGCTGCCCCTTCAGCTACGGGAAATCAAGCCGGATGATCAGCCAAAACTGCACCCGGTAGACCAGATCATATTACTTACCGAGGCTACCCTCAAAGATACGTTCTCTCCATCTGACTCACTCACGTTAGAAGAAATACTTCCATACGCGCTGAGAGTCATCGATGATAAATCTGTTAATTGGCAGATATATACCCAAGCCCTCCTCGTGAGATCGCGCATCGAGTTGAACAGGAATCGAACGGTTGAGAGAGGCGTTTTACAGATGCAGGCTGTTGCAGACCAGGTCATCGTAGACACCCAAGCTCCCCCTCCAGAAACAATATTCCAACAAGATTTAACTCTTAAAATACCCACAATCCAATTTACGTCTAATCGTGAATCCACGACTCACATGGACACCAATAAACCAGCCTCGTTCTTGCCAGCCTCTGGACCATCAGAGTCAGCGACGCCGGAAGAACGACTACGGTACGTACATGCGTTGGCATCGCCGCCACGGTGGCATCTAGAGTCAGAGCTTGCGTATGCCTGGACATCTGTTGGATCACTCGTGTCAGCATTAGAAATATTCAAACGCTTACGACTTTGGCCGGAGGTTGCCCTCTGTCTTGCCGGCACTGCCGCCTCGGGCGATTCAGGTGGTCGTCGTGCTGGAGGAGAGGAGAAAGCTCGTGCCATTGTGAGATGGAGATTGTTTAAACGATCTTCAACATCAGCAACATCAGCAAACAACCCCGACGATGTTAACTATGAAGACAATATAAATATCGATTTAATCAAGCCCGACGATTTCTATGGCTCAGAACGATCGCCTCTTCCCCCTAATGCGCCTCGTCTGTTCTGTATCTTGGGTGATATGGAGAACGACGCCAGCCATTACACGCGGGCGTGGGAAATTTCAAAGCGACGCTTCGCACGGGCACAGAAATCACTGGGTGAGCTTTATCTCCAAAGCAAGGAGTGGGGTAAAGCTCGCCAAGCCTATCAGCGAGCCGTTGGTGTCAACCGATTGAGCCCTGAACTATGGAACCGCTTAGGGGATATCGAGCTTCGTCTTGGACATTTTCCCGATGCGGTAGAGGCTTTCCAAAGAGCTATCGCAACGGCCAATGATAAGGTTGGGGGCGAGGACGCACGCACTTGGAGTAATTTGGGCACCGCATTCCTCAGCTGGTATCGCGAAGTGGTCGCCGAGGCCAAAACGAGACAGGAGAAGACGAACGCCGACGATGTTCACGATATAGACGACATGATTAGCACAAACCGAGCTGCTGAGCTGGGGCGCTCCCCCTCGCAACTGCTTCGGGATTCGTTGACCGCCTTCAAGCGCGGAGCTACTATCGCAGACTCAAACTGGAGGATATGGGACAATGTAATCACTCTCGCAGCAAGTCTCAAACCTAGCCCTGCTTTTGATGATGTCATCCTAGGGGTGAAAAGTATAATTCGTATTCGCAAGACAGAGAATGCATTGGATGTCGAGATCCTTACTCTTCTGGTTCGAGAAGTAACAAAGAGTCCCGTGGCAGCCACTTCCAGAGACAATCAGATATATGACCCGTCACGCGGTACAGTAGAACACAAGATCATAACGCTATTCGAGCAAGATATTATGCCCCTCATCACGTCGAATTCAGCCTGTTGGGACCTCATGTCCCAGCTGCGAGCGTGGCGACGTGACTTCGCAGGTGCGCTGGACGCCGCGGAAAAGGCGTGGCGCGCTGCTGTGGGTAGTGTCGGAAACGTGTTGTCGGTGTCGAGCGGCTCGAGCCAAGAAGGAAGCTGGCTGACGGACGCCGAAGAGTGGGATGTGGTGGTACAGAGGACCACGGATCTCGTCGCGGCATATGAAAACTACGGATCGCGCCTTGACAGCATCGGAATTAAGTGGAAAGGCAAAGCGAGGAGTGCGATTCGGAGTGTAATGGGGAAAGCCAAGGAGTCTTGGGAAGGCGATTCCAGGTGGATAATGCTGCAGGATATGATGAATGACTTGAGATAGAAGTCTAACCTAAACAATTATAAGAAAAAGGACAGAGCCAGGTCGTACTCTCTCTTGTGTCACTGTTCGCGTGACATTATACAAGTAAAGCACAGCTCAGGAAAACTCGTAGGTAGGTGAAGATAGATAATCCAAGTCCATATTTACATAGTGTACGGAGTCTTGTTTAGTTCGACATGAATCTCATTTCATCTCTCGTCAGCCACCAACCATATCTCCCCTTTCTCTCCGTCTTACCCACTACATTCGGTGCCTGTTCATATTGAAACCAGTGCATCTTTCCGTTCCTTTTATTATGTTTGCGAGCTCAGTCGATCAACTAATCCATGATTAAATCACGCAAAGGTCCAGAGAAGTCCAAATCATTCATCTATTCTTTCGTTCGCTCGACCGACCCCCCAACCGCCAGTCTAACCAAGCAACTAATCAACCAATTAACCATTCGCCCATCTACCCAGCCATCTATTTCCCAAATACCCATACCAACCATCCCCAAACTCCTCCCCCGAATTTCCATAGCAAATCAGAAGCAGACAGACATAGAGAGAGAGAAAGAGAGAGAGAGAAAGGTGTCTGTGCTACAGTACAAGGGTTTGTTTACGAAACTGAAAAAAGAGAGAAAAAAAAAGAAGAAGATATGATGAGTGGCACATGGCAGATGGAAGGACGCCTAGATAGAGAGATAGAGAAAAAAGACCTAGAAAAGCCCAAGCGAGAATACGGTACGATGTGACACGCTGTGGGATTATTTGTTTGATTTAAACATCTTCTAAGTAACGCAAAAGCCGACGTGGTTGCGTTATGAGCAGTTAGCTAGTCGACCGATTCCGAGCTGAAACGTAGTGATGACGATGATGCATGCGCTCGTGTAGTCGTGGTAGTAGTAGTAATAGTAGGAGTAAGTTGATGATGACGATAGCGATGGCGATTGCGATGGCAATTGGCAATGGCGATGGTGGCGGTGGTGCATCTCCTGGGATCTGGTGAACTGGGATAAAATGGTTAGATTGCTGGAGTGATGGACGACTCTTCATGTGTGTGTTTGATATTATATTATTTGTGTTGACGGCCACGCGCAGTCCTATCTTGTTCGAGACGGGGTGGCTAAGGGTCACGCTGGCTTATTTCACACTGAACTTCAGAGGATCATGACGTAGCAGTGAGCATTCGCGTTGGACACAAAATTGAGACATGCACGAGCCGACTCTGACCAGTCCATCCACGCATAGGTGAGTGTGCGGACTGAGGGAAGAAGACGTACGCCGCGCGAGTGAACCTGATGTGTCGGGGGCTCGGTGGGATATAGGTGGGATATAGGTACTGCTTAGGTATGCAGAGTGGGTAAGGTGGATGGCATGGATGGCATGGATGGCATGGATGGGTGTAAGAGTAGATAGCAGGCGACGAGAGAGAGAAAGTTGGGGTTGCGTAAAGCGTCATAATTGGTTCGAGGGCGGCCAGCTGACCTTGGAGGCAGACAGCTTAACTCAGAACCCCCACCGCCCACTCACACGATCGGTCACGATCACAATGACACGCACGCACGCACACGCACACGCGCGCGCACACAGACACATGCACACAGGCTTCCACTTCTCCCCCCTCTTCCCTTCGCGAGTAGCACGATAGTCTTGTCTATGTGCGTATCGCCGTGCCATGAGAGCCAAGTCATAAGCAAGCAGATCGACGACTGGCTGCTGCCACAAAACGGGTCTACGTATACGAGTGGATCTGTGGTTATGACTTGGACGAAGAGAACGGGAACATAGTAGGCGGGCAGAGAAAGAGGGAAGGGAAGGATCCTGCCCAGGCGCCGGGCCCATGTTGAATGGGCAGGTGGGCAGGTGAGCGAGCGAGCGAGCGAGCAATGTAAGTGCCAGGCTCGAATGATCATAAAATGGTAGCATCCATCCAGCCACGCTTCCACAACCTCGTATGGACCTGCTTCTCTCCATGCCCACGACATGGCATGGCATGGCATGGCATGGCATTCCCGGCATGTGCGTGCGTGTGGTAGAGAAGGGGGGGCACTCGTCCACACCACGCTATTCGCGGTGGTGAGCACTGCCGCCGTACGCCCCGCTGCTGTACACATGGTTGGGATGCTGATGGCTCGCGTACGCGGGCGCCGGCGATGCGTCGCCGTAGCCATTCGTGTCCCAGCGATGGCCGTGCGACGCCATGCCGTAGCCGTGCGCCGACTGGGTCGTGTACGACGGCAGGCTTGGGATGCGGATGCCGCCGTTCTGTGGAGAGTGCGATTTGAGACTTGGCGACAGCGTGCGCGCCGTGTAGGGGGCCCAGCTCGACGGCGCGCCCGATAGCGAGCGTGGGGATGCCATCGTCTGGGAGTCGTGGTGTGGGTAACTCGTGTCTGCGATCGTGGGCGTCTGAGGCGGTCCGTAGAGTCCCGGGCTTGTGCTGCTCACGGGCGTGAGAAGGGCCGGGGGACCCGAGGTCGGGTGGAACGAAGGCGTGGCGGAGTGGTGAAGGCCGGACGAGGTGGACGGAGATGCGGACTAATTCGGTCAGAAGACATTAGCCCGAGTACGGCACAGATAGGTAGGTAACATGCGGTAGGGAGAGTGGAAAGTCGGATCGCATGAGAAAAGGGAGACAGGGGGGGAGGGCGGTGATCATGTCTCAGAGCCAGAAATAATTGTCATAAAGGGGCAGCAGCAAAGCTATGTTGTGTTGTGTACAAGATCTCCGAACCGCGAGTTGCTACTGAGAAACTCAAACCGTCGCCATTGTAGAACGAAGGCATCAAAGAGGTAATTCCAGAGAGAGCTGAAAAGTAACTAGAGAGCTCCAACTCACGTATTTTGAAATGATCTTCTTCAACGCAGGCGCCAGGATCTTCCAAGGAAACACCTTGACATCTTTCTCAATATTCCGGGGCTTCGGATTGGGGAAGCCCATAATAATCTTGAAGAACTCCTCGCTGTCGGGCTTCGCCTTGCTGACCGTCAGGGGACGAAACCCTTCGAGATTGCGGCGGATGCGATTCTTCTCCTCGACACTGAACCGGTTCGGCGCCACGACCAGCTGCTCTAGCAGCGAGATGGTGTCTACGCTGGTGACGAAACACTCGCGCTTCTCGTTCCAGTAGATGCAGCTGATACAGATGCTGTTCGGCGGTCGCTCGCTGACGGACACGGGCTTGAACGTCGTCGAGAGCGTCGACCCCTGTTGCTTCTTGGTGAACAGGACGAGCCGTCTGCCGTTCTCGCACTCCTCGGGCGTCCAGCCGCTGGCCATCGACTCAAGATCGCCGTTGATCTTGAGAACCGCCTTGGTCGAGTACATGGCGTAGGGATTTATCGATCCACCCCCCGAGGAGCTCGCTGCTTGGAGCGTGCTCGTCCTGATGAGCTGCGGCGCGCTCGACGTCGGTACGGGCAATGCCGTCACGGTCGGGCGTGAGATGGTCCCCCCATGGGGTATGCCGGACGGGCTGCGAGGCGACGTCAGAGACGGCCCATACGGACTGACCCACGAGGGCGTTTTGAGCAGTGACGGCGGGCGAGGGTAGTCGGCGCCGTAGGAAGGGCGCTGGTATGTAGATAGCATATTGTTGTTCGCGCTGCTGGGGTATCCTGTGGCGTCATAGCTGGCGTGTGTCGCCGGAGCATAGGGGTATGTATTTGTAGCAGAGGCGGCGGCCTCGGTGAGCTGATCAGGCTCCTGTTTCGGCTGGTGCTTGGGAGAACGTGTATGCTGCTGCTGGTCTTCCTCATGTGACTTGGAGGAAGGCCGCCGCGTGATATCCTCATGAGACCCCTCCGCGCTCACAGCCTGTGTGTCATAAGTAAACATGCCCACGTCGATGCTGGCTAACGTCTGTCCGTCTGCGCTCTCGATCAAGAGTGATATAGGCACGTTGCTGCTCAGAATCCTCGTGTCCTCTAGCTGTGGTGCGTCTCCGCTGACGATATACCCAAGCCCACTGGCATCGTTGGCATCTCGGATCGCATGCGCTGGGCTCTTGTGCGACCCGAAGGCGAGGAAGAAATGACTCGTAACCGCGATCAAATCGTAAGGCGCCGAAATCTTAATCGCGACCTTGGTGCCGAAAATGCCGCTGGCGGGTTGATACGAAGTCAGTGTCGGCACAACCGATGACATATATTGGTTTGTTGAGCTGTTGGCGGCGAAAGCCAGGTGGTTGAGCTGTGCTGCTGTCGCATTCTCCGTCTGTTGGGTCGCAAATTGCTGCCCCGAGTATTGATACTGAGCGTCTTGGTATGATCTCGAAGAATCAAATGCTGTTGAAACGTTCATGGTCAGTCTTCACTTCTACCCCCTGTCAAGTCCAATATCACAGGCTGGGGAACATCCACGTCGAGAATCACAGATATCTGCCTCCGTCACCACAAGCCCCTTTCGGTGATGATAATACGTCGGACCATGTAGCAACCCGATTTTCACGCCAAGCGAGGCTGAACACGAACATAACTCACAGTGCATTGGGGGCGCTTCTGACTTCTGACACGCGTCTATACCAAGGAGACCAGGCGGGGAGTCCCCACGAAGGTCTCCTCCGCTCGCTCTTGCGGCAGCTTCCTCTTCGTACCGAAGCGTGACCGTCTCGGGAGACTCGATCGCGTCCGCGTCGATGATTATCGGCCTCTGGGGATGATATTGAGGCTTAGATACGAGTTTTGTCAGCTAAGTGTCCCAAATCTCAGAGACATCAGTGTCGGCCTGTGAGAAATCGTTCTTTGACTCACCTCAAAAAGCTTGTAAGTAGGGTAGTTAAACTTAACAGTAGACATCAAGATATGTCTATCACGGGCAAGTTCCGAGGTATGATGAGTAGGACTTGTTCCAAATAAACCAAAAGAACCAACACTTGTTTCGGGAGTGAGTGTTACAGAAGCTCAAGGGACAAACTACGCAGTGCGGACAAGTAGAAGAATCCTTGTGTATTGTCGACTGAAGGGTGAGTAAGGATAGATGTACGCCTGTGGGTAGAGAGGGAGCGCGTGAAGAATGAGGGGGAAATTTTGGACAGATGTTGGCTTGCTGATGGGGCTTGTCGCTGTGCCCTTCTTGGCCAGTTTGTCTTAGAAATAGTCGAGTCTACCGAACGATCTGATAGTTGCTTTTTTACGTTACTATTCCCTCTTCTCTGGGACGGCGTTTCTGGGACGGGAAAAGTGAAACAGAAATGCCCTTGGGAGGTTGATAGTATGTTTTCTTTAATTTATCAAGGGGGTGGTTGTCGGCCCGCAAAAGACAGGAACAAGGCTGTTGTAGATCCGGTGCGAATGATCAGAGACCGCGGCTGCTTATACGGCTGGTTGGGCAGATTAATGGGAGTGGGCTTCCTTTTCTCATCGGCCCTAGACTCTTTGATAGGCAAGTTCACAAGAGAGGACGGTGATTCCAGCGTCGCCTATTGGCCCGGCGGGTAGTTGACAAACTGATTCTGAGTCGGGGTCTCGGAAACTGGAGGTGTTCAAAACTTATTTTTCCCCGCTTCAAAGAGCAAGGCATACGCACGGCTTCAGTGTCTATGCTGTATTAGTTTACTGAAGAAGTGCCCCTTAGTCCAATGTGTCATCAGATCATTAGGAGATACCAATGCCCGCTCGAAATGCTGAAAACGCAACCTGGGCTTAACAGCCCTTTTGAAGGATTGGCGTTACGGGTGATATGATAGATGATATATGGGAGGTACTGGCGCAAGAACACAAAAAGGAGAAAGCCATCACTTACACTCCAATGATTAGGCGCCCAAATTAAATAAGAAGCGGGTTTCGCTTGACTGTGGAGCTGTCGCTCTCTTGCATGCAGGCAGCCTGAACCTGTTCGCATGAGGTTGAGTTGGATGGGCTGCAATAAGATAAAGGTAGGTAACCGAGGGGAGTTCGCGCGTGGTATGCGTAGTTCGTTTCGTGGTTCAGGGGAGCTGTAAGAAGCAGACGCAGCAACAACTGACTAAGAAACAGGTAGACGGTTTGCAGAGAGCTATGGTCAACGGAAAGACTGCCACCAAACGGTGAGCTAGGTCAGCTTAGCGTCGCGATCGGCTAGTTCTTGATTTTCTTTTATTTTGTTCTTTTTTTTTTGGCAATGTAAAAAGGCTGAGACGGTGTTCCTCAGGCTGGGACAAGAGTGAAAGGAAATCTGTGAGGGGGAAAGAGGACGAAATAAAGAGTCAGGAGAGTCAGAAAAACAAGAACGAGACACATTGCCTCAGTCCGTTGAATGGTTGGCGGCGGTGATTTTGTAGTGCAATGTAATGTAATGTAATGTAATGTAATGGGGGCTGCGGTTACGAAAATCCATCGAAAGGCCGGCGGATGAGACTACGGATACACATACAAGCAACCATGGAGGGTCACCTTTCTTCTCGGCCGTTGATCTCAAGCCTTCGTTGCTTTCCCAACCGATTCGTTTAGGATTGCCTTCCTCAAATCACTTAATGTATCTTGGCTGATAGCCGCAAAGCTGTGTATGTGCGTGTGAGAGCACGGGTGTGTGGCCCGCATATGCCTCTAGGGGGCCGCCAGGTTACTTCGTCTTCTTCTTGTTCTCCCCTTGACTCTATTGAGGTAATGAGTCGGACAGTTGCGTGTTGTACACTATTCCAATCAATACCAGCGTGGACACTAATAGTAGAAGTAGTGGATACTAGTCCAAGCATCCGGTGGCAGGGATGTTGGCCGTTGATGCTGAAATACCCAATGTCTCGAATGAAGCTGCAAATCATGCAAGGGTGTTCGCATTGAGTGAGAAGAGGGAAAAGCAGGTCGTCACCAGAAGCCCGGTATGGGGACTGACTTCTCCCCACAAACTCAACGGGGGCTAGCGGGTCGAAATGGTTCGCCGGTGGCAGACAATCGCGGTAGCACTCTAGGAGCTTACTCCTCCTACTGACCTACTGACACCCGAGAGAGTGGACCAGGTATGCATGGAAAAAGAAGAAAGGGGGCGTAGAGCCCAAACCCAAAGAAGTAATCCAAGGTGAGGGAGACGGTGGCAGCAAGGATAGACTTCGTAGGTGACTCGTCCTCCTGCTGGGCCCGAGCAGCCCAAGACAAAAAGTGACAGAGATTTATCAGATTAGTGATTCTAGTTACTATAAAAGGCAAAGCCGGGTGAGGCAAGACTGCTGATACGCATACTGTAGCGTGGAAGCGAGTACAACAGCAGAGCACCCAATGAAAGAGGTCGGGCCGGCCTTTAGCCACATATCCCCAGGACCGGGACACAGGAATCCAGCGAGCCGTGGTTGAGTATTGCACACTATTGCGGATTCGTTGCAACTAGGAAGCTTACCGCAACGGGGCGGTTGGTGTTCCGGGGCTCATATCAGGTACCAGGTATGGTGACGATGGGGATGACATAGCATATCATGAGGTTGTGGACATCCTCATGACCACTGTGACCACACTACCTACCTCCTTGGAGCGGTGGTGCCATCGAGCGTGCCATCGAGCGTGCCATCGAGCATGCCATCGAGCGTGCCATGTAACTCCCTTCGCTTAAGCTCGTTGCGACGGGGGCCAAGGCGCATCATACTGGTCATCACATGGCAACAGGTCCATGTATATGCCATATGCCATATGCACTATCATACATACTATTTCATCAGGAAAATGAAAAGACCCGAAGGGGGCCTGCCAGGGCGCCTAGGGCGTCCCGGTACAAGGCTTGGTTAGTCACCACGAAGTAGAGAGGCCGATGTTGTATTGGCTGCGCACTTCCGAAAAGGGAGAGACGAGCCACATAATTGGTCAGCTCCCGCTGCAGTACCTGCTGAGGTTGGGTGGCTATTGGTCGATCTATTTGTGGGCGATCGAAGATCCCCAGGCATCCCCGGAACAGGGGAGGAAAGGCTTGGCTCCTGGGAGAGAGGACAGAGGACAAGAGGACAAGAGGACAGAGGACAGAGGACAGAGAGGAGAGTTGTACCGTTGTACCGTTGTACCATCGTATGCTGTGGTAGGCAGTCTAGTTGGCCTGCGGTAACATTGAGGTCGTGACCCCGTGTACACTACACACCACTGCTCGCTTCTCGTGCACACCTTGGCTCTTATTAGTCGTGTACGTGTATCTGTATGTGCATCTGTATGTGTATGGGTATGTGTATGTGCATGTGTAGGCAGTGCGCCCGAGGACCGGGGCATGCTGGGGAACGTCAGTTACACCGTCATCCAAGGTGTGGTACATGGCGAGATTTGCTCATCTCGCATCACTCATCATCAACGGGACGACGGTAGCATCATAGCATCATGGCTCGCAGGGGCAAGGTAAGGAGCGAGGTAGGTAATAGACGAATAACATCGCTGCCTCACTACATCACTACATCATACATCACGACCTCACTACCTCACTACCTCACTACCTCACTACCTCACTACCTCACTACAAGTTCAGCTACGGTGGTGTCGGTATACTACATGTATGGCCGGCCACTGCGCGCTGTAGCTGAGAGCAGACTGAAGCCAAAATCACCATGGGCCTCCGTGGGCTTGGCGGACCATATCGGCTACCGAAATCTACTACGACGGATACCAAAACTAAACTTCTCCTAGGTGCCCGGCCAACAAAGACATCCAAGGCTCCAGGTCGACTTTCATTTCCCAGTCGCTGGAATGTCCCCGGCGAATTGCGGTATGAACCTCGCCAAAGCGGATATCAACCCGATCGCTAGTACTGCGGGAGCATGATATGTGGCTGATACACACCGCTCACTGCTAATACCAACGATACTCTAGGAGATAGCGCTGGGAGCCCGACCACTGCAGACACTGTGTTAATCTCTGCCGTTCGACCCGGAGACAATGGAATTCTAGCTGTCTCGTCGAATGTGCACAGTCCAGGTTCAAACACTGTAGACTCTAATCCCAAACGCATTTTCGACCTGTCCGTTTCCCGGCCACGCCCTTGACAGCTAGCCCTAGTATTATTAGTATTATCGTATTATCATCGTTGGACTAACCGGAAACCTTTGGACTGCCGGTAGATGATTGCTCCAACGTAATGATCCGTTTCGAGCTCGACAGAGCTACCGGTAACCGCCATTCTATTTCCCCAGCCATTACGTCTAGGACTATGTGGAGTTGTGACAGATATTGTAATGCACATCCATTTGATTGTCGGGAGGCCGCTGACCTGATGGCTGGATTGAGGTCCCTCTCGAACATTCTCGACGTTCATCTAATATAATTTTACCTGAGCCGTGTTGGTCACAAGATAGTGCGGTAATATAAGTCGCTATAAGAGACAAGCAACAACTACCGGTGATTCAGGTGCGGATCTTACCGCACGAAGTCCTCGACATCTTTGCAAAAATCTTGCCTGCTATGATCGTCCTTGGCAGCCGGGGCTATATACCCTTGTCGACGCCCCATCTTGAGAGACGCCACGTCCCAAACAAACAACTGCCTAATTAAGACTTAAAAGGATTATGATTACTGATGCTATCGACTACAGAGTAAGTGTTAGGTAGTCTAGGTTCTATCCGTGTACCTCTCGGTACTCCCACGACACCGGTCAAGCCTGAGACGACAGATGTGTAATCTTGGGTGGAAAAGGTAGCTCGACTTCGGCGTACTAAATCGGGCTTTCTACGAGGTATTTCGTGCATCCGCCGTTACACGTGGTACTCGTATCCTTGGCTACGGCCGTACATAAAAAGCCATCCAGAGCCCAATTCTTAAAAGGTTAAGCTCTTCGCTCTGGCCATTGATGCCGTGACTTGGAATAAGCTGCGCTCAACTGTATGAGAGCCCGCAGCGATGGGATAAGTGGGCGACTTAAAGCGAATCCGACTCGAAGACGGGCAAACCCGTGCGTTTTATTTGCTCGGTAGTTGAGTGAGACAGCGAGCTTACCCTTTCGAGAGGAACAATATTTCTACTCCCTGAAGGACTGGCCTGTGTGTGCCCGAATGATTTTGACTGGTTGCGTAGTGGAGGTATCAGTAAGTGCTATGTGCCGACGGCCTTCGAGTCTGTCCACAAGGTAGCGCACGAGCCAGAAAACGGCTTTCGCATCAGAGGTTTTTTTTTTGGGCGTACACTCCGAGACCAGGCGCAGTGTGCCGTTAATTAGCGCGCCAGGCGCACGAAGAGATTGGTGGGCATGGCTGGCAGCGAGTTGCAACCATAAGCATCCAGAAACCAGACACACTCAGTAGCGGAACCGGTTCCAACAGTCTGGTGTCAACAACTGCGGATCTGAGTCTGTCTGACGGGCGTGAAGATTTCCATCTGAAGAAAAGCATTAGGTACCCGCAACAATAAGGAAAGACAAGGGTGGATGTAGCGTGTGTTCACGTCCCTCAGCATCCAGGTCCCAGGAACAGTGTTTCTGGCAAATCCCTATGCAAGTGGCGGCTGTCCGCATGGCCATTCGTTACAGGTTTTGCGATGAATCGCTGTTGTACGCAGCCCAAGCCGCTGGAACGACGCAATCGAGACTTTGTAATGAGAAAAGCTGGGTTTCTTGGTCTGGAATAGATGGACTGCATCCTTTCAGAATATCTCTCAGCTTGAGGTTGTGTCACTGGCTCTAACTGAGCGGGGTGGCTATACAATTCTGGTCTTCGCAACGTTGTAGCTTATTCTGCATCATATCAAACTAAGGGCGAGAGCTCCCAGGGAGATACCCGGTTCGCCTAATCACGAACGCAAGTCATGCTAATCATGTCAGTTATCAATTAAGCTACTTGCTGATGTTAAGTAGGGGCGGCGGAAATCATTCCTAAGTCATTGACATTGTCTGTATAGAAAATCTGGTGAGCTGAGAGCATATGATGTAGTCTTCGTAGTCATCAAAGAACAGCCCGACTATCTACATGTGTACATATTTGATCAGACAGCGATATACATTCAGTACGCGGGCGACAAGAAGGCTTCTACTATTCTATGCAATAAGGTATCTTCGTGACTAGCTTGTATTTTAGTCCCGATCTATGTTGTTGGCCGCATTACTGGGCGCTGCCGAGCGAGTATTCCTGCAGCCACAGAAACCATAGACCACTCGGCTCAGGCCGAGGACGGATCGGTTTGTTTGTGACAGGGTTTCAGAGGCTATTTCGTCAGACCCAAGGTAGACAGGGGGGGTGAAGATCCTCCCAACCAAGATCAGGCCACACCACACTATAGCAGCTTTGAAAAGAGCAGCACGTCAAGTATAGAGACAAACTAAGCATACTGAATTTATAGTAAATTCCAATGATCTCATATTTATAACCCCGTACAGGGCCAGGCATTAGTCATTTTACATACAAAATACACGCTGTCCTAGTAAGATTTTACAAGCATTGCAAACATCTAGAGAAGGCCCCTCACTCTCTAAGGCACCGTGATGCTGTACACCAGTTTGGCCAAGAAAGGCAACGGCAAACGAGCAACACGCGTAGTTGCGCTGAGATCATGTAAGAGCACATTGCTTCCGTCACAGATCTCGTGAGCTCCCTCGCTGAGACACCTTGATCCTGGCGGTTGGAAGCTTGCAGCATCACTCGAGATGTCGTGTGACAAACACAGCAGCGCCACCGAAGGCGGCGGTCAACCAATGATGACATTTTCCCACTAGTACCAAGTCCAAGCATGCAAAGAATCTTCCCGGGAGCTTATGCTGCTGGGGAATCATTTGGGAACGGCCTAGCCATAACAGCTTAATAGTTTTGAGTAGTCCCCAAGACAGCCTGTTCTCTTAGCGTCGGCCGTTTGCTGAATGTTCATTTAGTGGATGTCGTCGACGAGAAGCGCCAAACCTCTCGGGGTTCAAGGCCCCCAGCGCCACATGCGGCGGGTGTTGTTTTCCCAAGGTATTCTTTAAGACATTTACCATGTCCACGGTTCGGGGAGATAGCGTTTCAATTCGGCCAAAGTCTCGGTATCTTTTCACTGAAAGACGCTTAAGTGTGACTGTGGTGGCATTCTAGGGCTAAACGCTGTCCCAGCCGTCCCGAGAAATTTCCATCTCTCTTTCGATTCACAGCCGGCCTCTTGTGACTAGCCCCGCCAGTATTGCTCCCTTTTAGGTGGTTTAAGCGTACGCATCCTAGTAAATTACTGTCAGAAGCCGTTTATACTACGCGATTCACGTAGCGTTCCTTCAATCTTGTCATGTATACGAGTGCTTTGATACCATGCCCCTCAGGTGCTACGAGGATTACCCCCAACGCCACCAACCCATACAGTAACATATGACAATTTAAGGACGTATCCAGTAAATCACTCTGAGCACACACGATGTGATACAGTTTATACTTTGATCATGTTACACGGGGCATATGAAAAGTTATGAGATCTCGCCTATAGCAGCAAACGTATTGAGCCATCACCCACACAGCCTTCGGTTACTCTGGGTTACCGAACCTTTGGGTCCAACTGTCTGGCCTTACATGGGAATTGACTAGGTTGAGGTGTAGTGACCAGGGTCTGAGTTCGTAGAACGTATTGCGCGGAAAGGCAGCCAACCGCCCGACCTACCTGATCTTGGTGCTGTCCCTCGATCCTGCAACTACGCGTCGTACTCCGACCCTACCTATATTTACGCCCGTAAGAAGACTTACACCCGTCGCGATAGCCACTAGGACAAGCTTGGAGAATACGGCCTGTGTAGCCTCGGTGTTGACACCATATAATAGGGGTGGACTGACACTGTGGCACGGGCAGATTCCAACGATTGGCCAGAAACTTACCAGTAAATTGTAATAGTAGGACTCAACTCAGCTTTCATCATCACGGCCAGGCATACGTAGTAAGATTGCCTAATGTGGTACATCGGCAGCCAAATTCCTGAGCATATTATCTTGCGCCTATCTTCTAGTATCTACTATGAGAGCTATGGCCGGGAATTACGTAGGTGGCCAGTGGTCAGCACCAGAAAGGAAAATGATGTCTCCAGGAAGTCAGGGGGCCATTTGAGGGAGGAATTACGGAATGGGCTTGTTCCGATAAGCAGCACCCCGGGCTTCACAATAGGGGTTCAGAACGCGAAAGAGTCTCTGCATGCCGAGCGCCAAACGCAACGACGTTCTTGACATGGTTCGGATAAATACGTGATTTTGATGACAGAGGTGAAACAGTTACCGGCGTTCTGGGACTAGAGGACCAACAAAAGGGGTTTGCGCGATTTCATGTAAGTTGCCGAATCTATAGAATATCATGATACCGCTGCATCCCACTGCGTGAGGGACAAATTCATCGCTTATTGGGGGATGAAACTCTACTAGGCTTTATCAAGCCGTTCTTGTGACTTGTAAAGACACCAACAATTTCAGCAACAATGACATGAAAACGGGTAAATTTCAATCGTGTTCCTAGGGAAAAAAATAGCTAGACCTAGATGGCCCCGGCCCCTTGTTGGAAAGTGAAAATCTAAGTCGATGTCTCAGATGTCCGCGAGGGCTCCCCACGTGGGAATTGTGTTCACTCTCAGTAAACTGGATAGACTGTCGGTTCTACGATGCATCATTTTATTTGCAGGGATGGCAAAACAATTTATTCAGGTTTCAAGAACCATATTCTATTGTCCAGCCATGCCTCGACAACTGCCGAGGCCGTGAACCATCAGATCATTGCCGGCTGCATCTCAACAGATCAGTCATGAGGAGAAAAGGATAATAAGGATGACGAGGACATATATAATGTCTCCTTCAACCGCTCGCCAAAAAAAAAAAAAAAGGGAAGGGCAAGGGTCGAATGTATGCATGTAGCCGCATAGTTGACATCTTATACAAGGGACCGCTGGATCGGATTCAAGCAGTGCTTGATCTCGGGTGACGAAACACGCACTACACGGGCTTTGAAATAAACGAGAAACAAAGAAATGAAAAGAACTCACTAGGTTCATAGTATTTTATCTAATTCATCGTACTGCATGTTTCATCTGGGTATAGAATCAATCGACTAAGGTGTAACATGGAGATGTCTGAAATGTGGTCGAAAGATACAAGAGTCGATAACTTACCTGGATTGTTGGGATTTAAGTTCTAGTAAGACGTTGAAAGTCTCTAAGCTCTTAGCGAGATATACTGTGCCGTCTATCTAGTAATTGTGACCTTGTATCAATGTACTTTACAGCAGATTACCAAGGACCTCTGTGCTTCTTTGGCCGGGGAACCCTGGTCGAGAGGGGCGAAATCATTAAAATTTCACACATATTCTAGGAGGTAGGACTACTTTGCTAGTACAACACCACGTTGTCACTTCTTCTTTCCTTTTTCTTTTTCGGCATCCGCAGCTGGACGAACTTGGTTGCTTGGCTTGGGAGAGGCTTTTATGATCGGCGAATGGGCATTTCAGTCAGATATCAGCTACCTGTTCTTTCGGATATGAAGTTGCGAAGCGGAACCGGTCAATTATTTTGTCAACAGACTGCGAGCATTTCTTTATGGTTCCATCGAGGTTGGTTTAGTTGCATAGGCGATCAAGACTCCAGAGATCTAAGAATGGAGATACGGAGATAAACTAGCAGCCAAGATCACTCTTACAAATATTTATATTAGAGTTCACAAGTTAGAGTTGTTTATCATGAACCACTGCTTATAGGTAAATCTGGAAGTTCGAAGGTTATGCTGGCATTTACCTTTATATACAATAGGTAACATTACGTGCGGCGGGAGTGGAAAGGAAGTAATCGAGGCGTCCGGACACTGCTCATGAGACGTGGTGCAACAATATATGAATAACTAGCTAACGTGGGCTATTTTGAGGAGCCAAACATATTCCTGCTCTATGCGCCATGAAAGCTAGATACAAGCTCTTTTGTGCCATAGCACTAGTCACATGGGATAAAGAAAGCGATTTTAATGTATTATGATTGTAAGCTAAATTAAAAGCTAGTTCTGGGGTTCTCGCGTAGTAAAAAAAAACATCCATGCTGCAGATACTTATACTTTAATATTTGTACCGCAAAATAACCAGTCTGGCATGCCGGTAGTATGCTATACTGAGAATAGTAAAGACCATCCAAGTAGTTCTATGGCTGCTAAGTTCTGCAGTATTACGTAAAAGGCCACAACACATCTTTTAAGAAAGAACGAACGAAAAAATCGTATCGACTCCATTCGTGCTGACACCCCTTGCATCAAGAAACAAATGTGTTTATTTTTCATGAATGATACGGTTATGTGCTCCCCAGGGTGTAATAGTTGCCTAAGTAGGTAACTAAATTGTCTAGATAGTTGACTGGCACGTCCAGCTAGTCCGAAGAGTTCTGTGTCACGGAAAATGTGGCCTCCAGCCTAAAACGCGGATTGTATAGACATAGATGCTTAATAATCTACAATGCAGTTACTGTTACAAGTTCGACTAACATGCTGAGATGGTTCTCTCTGCGGAAAGAAGGAGACATCGTGTTAATAAACAAGGGTTTACTAGTTAAGGTGTTTGGAATGCCTGGATCCTCCATCCATCCTCCATCCCCTTCCGTTTGAGAATGTACTGATGGGTATGGCTACGCATAGACGCGTAGGAGACAAAGTGATTCTACTAAAGAAGGTCTAAACAAGGTGATAGCTGACCACTAAGAATTGAAATATGACCAGAGAGGTCAGGCACAGGCTAACTTATTAGGGTGGCTAATACGTTGCGCAACGACTACAATAGTAAGACATTCGACGCATAAATTGTGGAGTTTTCCTAAAGCTTTTAAATCTTGCATAACATACTACGCCGACACTTCGTCGTCACAAGATGATCGCATGTATAAACTCCGAGTCAGTCTGCGATTTCTCGTCATTCCTCATGTTGTAGCGCAAAACATCGATTTCGAGCTCCGACCAAAAACCGAGCATAGTTCAGAAGAACACTTGAGTGTATAGCTGTAAATAAGCAGAGTTCTTCAAGTTTGTCACCAGATAGACAAACCTCCAAAAGGCTAGTAACGAACAGCTGACTGAATGCCTCCGGATAACTTGAAATTACCAAGTCAATTTACTATAGATTTCTTATATGAACCGGGGTGAAACGTATTACACATACTATACACGCTACGAATAATGGATTAACGAGAAAGAAAGCACCTGTTAATACCCAGGGACAACTATTCCAGTCGGAGATAAATCATGGAAAGGCTACGTCTACAACATGAATAATATATATATATATATATATATCCAGACAGAGTTATGATCCTTGCTCTTGACTTTGCGCCCTGATTGTAATATCTACTAGTGATGGGCATGAGCATGCTCGTTATAATGGTTTGGGTGTAGCTGGATACACAGTAGCCGTAACAGCAATTGAAATGACATAGGAAACTAAGCTGCCTCGTGTCGGTGGAAAAGGTTGCGAGCAATCCGGCGACGGCAAAAATCGCTGCGAACGCAATGTTTTATTAATAAAACTCGGTGGCATGGCTAATTACTCAGTTTGCATGACGGAGAAAGAAATCATCACGACGAAGGGACTATTATAAACCCCCCAGTATATGCGTGACGGTTCTTAGAGCCAGGCCGAACATAGTACCTATACAGCTACGTTCAGTCACAGCGTTGCAACTGAGACCGTTATAAAGCTAAAAGAAATATTCTCTGGGTGCGAACCTATGTCTTATGCCGGAGTCTTACACCTTGTACTGAGCATAACAGAATGTAAATTCGAAACTATAACCCAACCGAATATAAAGTGGTGCGAATAACTCAGGAAGTTGGAATAACCATGTATGATTGGGTGGTAATAACTAAGGAGGCAATAAACTAATCAAGTTCGTACGTTGGCAAAAAAAAAAAAAGGAGGGGGGGAAATGACCTAGCTATTTTTCTGCAGACGCATAGACAGGTTTACTAGATACCATGGCTAAAGGGGGTCAAGAAATAACAGCCTGGACATCAAATCCTGTGCACAGGTTATCTTGCCTTGGTAGGTGATACTAGCTTCAAGATTTAGCTGTTGTAAGATCTCATCGTTTTGAATACACATGTGAGGCCTCCTCCAAATCCTGGGGGAACACATCTGTGAATCCATGCCTGATCTAAGGGTGTTTCTGAAACATCTCTCTAAGAGCGTATACCAACTTCATGTGTAACGAGATACAAAATAATCACTCGGAGAGCGGTGTGCTATGTAGACCAAAGGTGTGAGGGAACCTCCTCTATGGGCAGGTGAGAGGCCGCCTCCAGATGGCCGCTATGCGACAACGCTGAAACCAAAGGATCCGTCAAAAATATCCAAATCTTCGGGAACCTTGCCTCCACGCATAGCCTTCAGTACGTGTAATTCAGGGACTTTCCCAGATTGGAAGAATTTCAAGAGGTTGTCCATGTCTTCGTCGGCGAGGGCGCACATATCGTCCCAGCTGTAGACGTCGCTAACCTTGGTCATCCAGCGCATCCTCTTGGGCCCGTCGGCGGCATCGGGCACCATCTGCCGGAGCTTAACACGCAGCTCGCCAATCCGCTCGATGGCGTTGCCGACGCCGGCGGGCAGCTGGTTCCCAATCCATTTTCGGATGCTCGCGGCTAAGCGCGGGCCTTTGCCGTTGGTGCTCACCATGATCTGGAGCGGGCCATCCCGATGGACGCTTCCGAAGTAGAAGTCGCACTCGGATGGAACGTCGGCGATGTTGGCTGGAATACGATGCTCCTTGCAGAGTTTCCAGATCTGCGTCGAGGCAGCCGGGTCGTCGACGGCGACGAGGACCATCTCGGGAGGGGCGTTTGCAGGAGGGAGAGCCTCAAGGTCGGCAGGCTCGAATACACGGTCTATGTGCGTGACCTTGTCGCTGTTGTCGAGGCGATGGCGCACTTCGGGGTTGAGACCGGAAGACGGGCACACGACGACAACGTTGGCGTCGGCATTGAGAACATTCAGGATTCTGCCGGCGGCGACCTATTCGGATGCACAAATGAGCGGCTGTGACGGCTTGAGGGCTTGACAGCTTAGACGCCGACAAGAAGAACGACGCAGGCTACAAAGCAAACAAGAGAGAGAGAGAGAGAGAGAGAGAGGAAAGCCGGATTGTGGGAGAGGTGACGGAGTAGAGGAGGGAGAAAGGAAGAAGAAATATGCTGACCTCGCCGCCGCCAACAACCAAGACGGTCTTGTTCTTGACCTGCCAGGCTAGGATCAGACTGCCGCCCCCTTGGACGTCGGGGAATTTCTGTCGGTCCGTATTGGCCATGTTGGCGGATGGCTCATGGCAACCGAGTCTTTCGACACGTGAGGGTATACGCAGAGGAGGGAGAACGGCTCATGGTGGCATTGACTGTTGATGCTGGTTGCTAGGTTGGTACCTAGTACTTCCTCGGTACCAGATATGAAGAAGAAATTGTTTGGCTCATAACGAGGGTCCTCAAGCTTTGTCCTGGGGGTCTGTACGCCAATGACGTCGTCGCTGCGGAATGGTTTTGGTGGAGCGGGTGCTTTATCAGTCCTTCCTGTTACATACTGCGTAGATACCGCGTAAGTATTGGTGTGTGTATACATGCTGTACGCACTGTACGCAGCAAGGTTTGTTTTCTACGTACCTACATACAGTATGTCACTTTAACCTGTAGCCTGTAGGTATTGGATAACGTACCTGAGGTACCTACCGTAGGTAGGTACTTCTCACATCTACTAAGCAAGTGCTAAAGCCCTGTACCCAGGTACGCATCACCAATTACCGTTGCAACCTCCCTGGAGGTAGTACACCTAGGTACCTTAGGTAGGTAGGTACACAGTAGATAGCCTTGTGATAGCTCTCGGCCAACACCGACACCGACACCAACACCAACACCAACACCAAAACAACCCCCCGTTGCAACGAGCACACCTCTCCTCGTTGCTTACCTGCACTACTACCCTACTGCATGGTCTGCCTTGTCTGGCGAATCCGTCCTCTCGAATTCCAGCCTTGTTCTCGCCATACCGCCCGCTGCCTTGCGTCGTTGTAACCGAACCTGGTACGCCCCTCCCAGGCTCGATGGTTCATTTGTCTACCTACACCCATCATTCCAATTCGCCTTCTCCTATACGCCCAAGCCAGGACTGCCGGCTCCAAGGGTCTCCAGTAGCCCATCGTCCCTCCGCTGATATCCGCTGATTTCTCAAGGGAAACGTCACTCGACCTCCTGTTCACTCGCGACGATCACATGGCTCTATTCCGCTGTCCGCTGCTGTAGGCTCCTCCTTTCGTCATGTCTGGACGCAAACTCGGCGGAGGTAGGGTCTTGGGAAGCGGGAAGGGTCTTGCCCCCCCGGTGTCACCGGCAGTACGTAGGGAGCGCGCGACGAGTCCCTCCGCACCCTCCGACAGCACTTTGTCCATTGGCTCTCCTGCAGCTTCCGTCTCGCCAAGCACCTCGAGCCCCTTGCCCGATTTTGCCCAGGACCTAGCCTCCAACATCAGCCTTGCCGGCCCTAGCGACGTTGGCAATGCGGGTTCTAGGCTTGTTTGTCCCATCTGCAGCGAGGAGATGCTCACCCTCTTGCAGTTGAACCGCCACATCGACGATAACCACCAGGAGCTGCCCGACTTCGAGCACGATGAGGTTAAGTCTTGGATAGACAAGCAGGTTCTCAAGGCGAAGCGCTTCCAGCCTCTTTCTCTCATCAACCAGAAACTGCGAGGTCTCGACGTTTTCGAATCCAACGAATCGCAGCCGCCCCTCCCACCAGTATCTGTGCGAACATCTAGAGTACCCATTTCTGAAACCCCCGTTGATCCTGATGATCTGATTACTACTTCACACTGGCAGAGGCCGGGGTCGAACGACTTGTGTACTGACCCTGCCTGTGGAAAGCGTCTCGGTGCTGTCAACGGCAGTATCAATTGCAGGCAGTGTGGTCGCCTATTTTGTGAAGAGCACACAATGTACCAGATGAAGCTCTCAAGATCTGCCGCACACGAACCCGTTAGGGGCTACTGGTATAGGGTTTGTGAAACGTGCTATAAGTCGAGAGGGGGGTACAATGATCACAATGGCTTCATTAGGGACCACACCCAGCATTTTGCAGCCATACGGAGGAAGAGGGTAGACAAACAGACCCTTGAAGTATCACGCCTGGAGAAAAGACTTACGAAATTGACACACATACTGGCCAATCCTCCTGGTGCGGTGTCGACTAGCGGCGGCGGTAGCCTACTATCGCCCGTTTCGTCTCTAAACGGTCAGCGGAATCCGCGCAAAACCCTTGAGCAGTCAGTTGTGACTTGGGAGGAAGACGCGAAGGTCCCCAGGTGCCCTTTTTGTCAGCAGGAGTTTGGGTCATGGACATTCAGGCGCCATCACTGTCGTATATGTGGAAGGGTAGTTTGCGCAGACCTGCAAACTGCATGTTCGTCTGAGGTTGGTTTGAACGTGGCAAGCATTTCGCTCCCCAAGTCAGAAAAGGCAGAAAATGCGGCCCTATATGTCGACATAAGGATGTGTCGCGGTTGCAAATTCACCATTTTTGCCAAACGAGATTTTATTGAGTCCGTGATGCGAAAACCTCCAGATCAACAAGCATACGAGATACTGAGACAGTTTGAGCGAGGTATAGAGTTGCTGCTGCCTACATTCCAGCGGGCTCTTCTACCTCTACAAAACGAGAAAACCCCGCCCAGTCATTCTCAAATACAAGAAGCTGCTAAACTCCGAAAGAGGTTGACAGATAGTTTCACCAAGTACGAGATGGCGGCCAGGCGTATACGCGATATGGAGACTGATAGTCCGTTTCAACAGCGACTACAAAAGGCTATCTATCAAGCGGCGTCGTCCTTTCTCCACATGCATATGCTACCATTAAAGACCCTACCTCGGCTATTAAAGCAAAATAGCTCAGGCAGCTCCAAAAGCCGCCTCGCTCCCAACGGCCATGTCGCGAGTCCGCTACGGCAAGGAGATGTGCCTGAGACGGCGAGTCAGACAAGCGAGGGAAGTACTGTGGTCTCTACACTAGAAACCGAAGAGAAGGAGCTACGGGAGCGTCTCATAGTGCTTGAAGAGCAAAAGTATATGGTACAAAAGATGATCAGTGCCTCTAGGGGCGCACGGCGGTTTGAAGAGGTGAGCGCCCTCACACGGAACGTAGAGGAGCTTGACGAAGAGATCAAGGCCACCAAGGCCAGCGTAAGTGAGGTGGAAGAACGCTGGCAGGGTCTGTATGCTAACGGCAGGCCTGCACCTCCGTAAAGGACGAACATCGGGAAGATGCCTAGTCATACAAGAAAATCGTATTGTTTTTCAAGGGATATCAAATCATTGCATGGCACGGCGTTGGGGCGACTCTATCAATACTGTCTTGATTTTGATGGGGCTCATGGGTGACCACGGAATCATATTGAAGGCTTAGCATCCGTCTACTCACTGCCTTTGTTGTTTCTATGAAATTTTCAGAAATGATACCCATTCGTATAGAACCTGAACTATTCTCTTAACCCCATCCCAAGCTGTCAAGAAGAACGCGTGGGCCTCTTCGGTGAATGAAGAAGTGCGGACCTGAGATAACTTTCTCGCATGTCATTCGTTTCTGGCCATACCTTGGTAATGCGGTATGTGATAGGAAAGTCTTGGGACGGGTGAGAGTCCCCTATTTTCCATGGTAGTCGCACATAGCAATCGCCGAAGCGATCCCAGACAGTCTCCGGATGAGGCGTCAACTCCTCGAGGTGGCGCTCGCCGACGGCTTGGGTGAGTGCGTCGAACATGAGAAGGAAGTGTCCGAGGAGCAGACGCCCTGACCACCTTTCCCTGGGGTGAGGTTGGAGATAATCGGGTGCGTGGCTGTACAACAGTCCAAGAAGAGCATCAGTAATGCTCCGGAGCGGCGCCGGGCTGCACCGTGCCATGCCCGCGCATAGTCGGTCTGCAGGAATGGCTCGGGGCAGCTCGGGGGTGAGCTGGGGATCGTAGGCCCAACCTTCATATATATCGGCATCCCCGGTGGCTAGGCCGTCGACGTCATCGTCGGTGGGGAGAAACACGGCCTCCTCATGAGGCAGGTTGAAGCTACAGTTCTCAACGGATAGACACAGAATATCGCCCACATGCACCTGGACGGTTCGGCGGACCACGGGCTCGGTCAACGATTCACCGACCTCATTATCCTGAATATGCAGTGGCGTCTTCCGTAGCTGCCCGTCGCCGGCGCGCACGAAGAGCCCCCGTTTAGGGCGTGTAAGTGTAATGGCCGCGGTCTTGGACTCGGGAATAGCGCAGACTCGCCGCGCCTCGCGACATGACTGGCGCACGGCGTAGCGGGCCTGCCACGACGAGGGGTCGTAGTAGAAGACGTCGTCATCGTTATCCTCGATGTCAAGACGGCGGAGATCGAGATATGCCCAAGGCGGGGAGGTGCTCCGGTTACAACCCTCGTGGTCGTTGGGGAAGCAATGTACGTTGAAGAAGTTTATGCCAGGTGATGGGACGGCGAAACGCCAGATTTGGTGACGGAGCTCCGGCGGTAGGTCGACGAAGCGAGGGAATTGTGGCATTAGCTCAGATGAAAGTGTTGGAGAGGCAGCGGAGTAGGCATCATTGGTGTCGTCTTGGTTATGGTCGATGGCGGCAGCGGCGGTATTTGCTGTTGCTCGTGGTGAAGCAGGCATCGTGGGTGAATATGATGTCATTCTTGTTTTGGGGGAGATCTAGTCTATGAATGGGGGCTATCGGGTTGCTATAAGGAGTGTTACACTTAATACATAGGATGGTAGTGAGGTTCCAAATTACGATTTCGACTTCTCTTTCCACATGTCTACCAATAAATGATGCATGATGTGCAGTACCTGCTATGTAGTAGGTATAGGGATAAGGAAATCATTGAGCAACAACGGGATACCCCGCTATATTATATTGAAGTACATGCAGTAGGTAGGTAAGTACTGTATGTACCAGCGTGGCTCCCGTTATTAGGGGACGGAGTGGAGTCCTGGGGATATCTACTTCGTACCTGTAGGTACTTCAATGTTAGATACCCACATATACTAAGTGACATGTACATAGTACCTATATATCGTATATCATATAGGTACATACGTAGGTATTTGTATAATCAACATTCGCGCTTCCCAAACTCACGATTCCCTTGATCCGACGCGTAGTTTGTTTCGGCAGTACAACCATTAGTCGCCCTAAGGACGGAAACCCCCCCGCCTTTGGCCCCAGCACGGCACGTCTTAGTCAACATCCCCATCGTCACTCGCGCCGGAAAGGAGGCAGTCCCTGTTCAAGATAGCAACTCGGCCATTCGCGCGTCGCCATGACGCTGAGCTATACTTGTACACCTTGAGTCTGATCCGGCCTATTTCACGACTCAACCACCTCACCTACACTCTACCTGTACACAAAATAACACACGGCCCAATGCCCCCCAAGAAACAAAGACGGCCTGCGACAGCAGAAGCGCCACATCCCCAACCCAGGCCAGGACGCGAACCCGTTACCGACAATGACGACGACAACGGCGATGGCGATGGCGATAATGACAAAAACGCCTCATCCCCAACAGGCCGGGATCGAAACTCGGGCCCGGGTTCGGACCCAGAGACGAGCCAGAGAGGAGCCGAAGCCGCCGCCTTCAAGTTCTTCAATACGACATTTTCCACCTTCCGCGTCTCTCCGCTGTACACGGGCCAAAACGTCATCACGCCGGCCGGGCTAGAGATGCTCTCCCGACGTCTCCGCGACACCCTCGTGGGCGACGTAGTGCGCGGCGTGCAGGTAGGCCTCGAGAGCGACGCCACGCTCGGCCGCCTCGGCGTTTTAGGGAGGGTGGAATGGCGAGAGTGTAGTCTGGGATCCATCCTTCCCACGCTGACAGATGCAGCAATGGAAATCCAGGATGAGGCGAGACAGCGCCGCCATGCCATACAGGCGAGGAGAAGGAGAGGGCAGGGTGGGGGAGCACAAGCGGAGCGGGTGCGGCATCTCTTGTGTCTAGAGCTAGAGTACGAGAAGGCTACGTTCAGCGCCCTCATGCTACCGTCACTCGATGGCGGCAATGAAGAACAAAACGAGGGTGGGGCTGGAGACGGGAATCAAGATGCACATGCAAGTGAATCATCGCGACCACGAAGCCCTCCCTCGTGGGCACAGAACGACGGGAACCCCAAAAGCAGATATCAAGACAGAGAAAAATACCCACAGGACAAAGATGAGGACAAAAGCAGCGCCTTCGCGCGCTACCCCTTGCTCCTAACACGTATGCCCGCTCCACTCAAGTCCGTCTTGATAGATTTCCTCTCGAACACCTTCGACTGCCGGATCAGCCCACTATACCTTGGGACGCGGACGCTAATCCGCAGTTGGGAGCGCTGGATAGAAGAAAGCGGCGTCGACGCGGGCAAGGCGCTCAGCAAAGATGTCGCGCTGACGCTTGGGTTTCACCTTGAACCTTCAGTAACAAGTCTAACACCCGGCGAGCAACAACAGATAACCCGTGGCCCCAAACGAACAGCAGTGTTGGGTCTAAAGACCATCGACATTGTGGTGCCCTCTGAAGAAGTCCGTCGCTTCCTGCGGGTCGGGAAGAAGTCAATCACAGGCTCTGCTGATGCCGACAAAGGCAAGAGCAAGCTATGGAGTAGAAAACGTCCCGCGGACACAGTAGACCAACAGAAAGAGAGACGCAAACGCCGGAGGTTAGGAGGTGGCAAGGATGAAGAGGGATGGGCGTGGCGACAAAGCCCGCGACAGCGAGGCCCAGACCAAGGCGACCACACCAGCAGCAACGAGATAGAAACCTTCACCCAACCCTTCACAAACGCGCTATCGCACTACCTGGAACGCCACCTAGCCCTCGACGTGACGCATCCGGGCGTGCGTGTGCTCCGAGTCGTCTGCGATGCCTTTGCGCTGTCCGAGACTCGGATGAAAGTCTTCGCGCCCCGCAGAGGAGGAGGCGATAGCGCAGACGCCGCCTCCATCGCCATCGACACATTCCTACGCAACTTGATTCTCAGGGCCCAGGGTAGAGAATTGGGTGGTAGTGCCATGCGCCTGGCGAATCTACGGGTTATAGCATGATGGTACCCTCCTCACTCAGCCTCTTGACATGTACGTCGTGTTATATTACATACCGACTAAGTAATTCAACTTCCTTTCCCCAGCTGATACGATAGTAACCCATGAAAGAAGGAGGGAAAAAGAAAAGAAGGGGATTGCTCGCCCCATAAGAAAGGGAGCGCGTGGGAATGATGGGTGCCCGTATAATATATATATAAATATGTAACGTTTTCTGGTCTCATCCAATTGCACAATCTTACACGCACAAAGATAATTTTACTACGATGGCAAACAACAAGTAGACAACGTCACCATCACTATAGTACGGCAAGCAAGGAGGCAACGAGGAAAATACAGTTGTGACCATATTGGACCTTTTTCCACCCCAGGTATCTTCATTCGTCCATAACACGCCTACGTTGGACAAGTAGATATTTATATACTTGGTGGTAAAAATAATCTATCCCCCCCCCACCAAATGTAATCGACACAACAAGGTTCGATAACTGGTCTTGTCTGGTATGAAAATAATGCCTTGCCTGGCCTGCCCTTGCTTGATACCCCAGCACAAAAAAGGCAAAGTGAATACGACATGAATGGATCAAACCAATGCCTATGCCTATGCCAGTGAGCAAATGCCACCAAATAATTCCCGTCCATCCAAATACCCCCCAACTCCAGTATACATCTAGTAGTAGTTCTCTTCTAGGTCATCGTTAACCTATTTAACCTAAAGAAAACATCAAATGCACCTCCACCTAATCATGCCATTGTGTCAACGCCGCCGAGGAACCTCCTAACCCTGCCCACTTCTAGCTCGCCTTTTTCGCTCTCGACGGCCCGCACCAGGCCATCCAAGACCGTGTCCACCTCATCTTCTAATATTCCCGTACACAATGCGACGACTTTACGGTACTTGATTTCAATGTCTTTACTACGACTTTTAAGTGATGCCACACCTGTTCTCGTCAGCTCTGTACGGTTCTTGAGGGCTTGTATCCGAGCCCGTAAGACCGTGGCACTGGGAATGGATTCGTCATCCCTCCGCTCTCCGTGGCTGCCGAGCTCCGGGAGGGATTGAAGGTCTGCCTCCCAGGATATACCGCTCTCGTCTAGTAGCCCTTGGCTTTGCTCTATCTTAGCGAGACGTTTCTGTTCTTCCTCTCGGCCACGGGTCAAGTTAAGCACCTTCTGCCGAGTGAGCAATTGTGATCTCGCTGCTGCCTGTAATGAGTCAAGGGTCCTCCGAGCATCATTAAGCTGTGTAGAAGTAGAACGTAATGTGGCATGCAATGAGTCGAGATCCGACTGTTTCTTTTTGACTTCTGCTTGAAAACTGTTCGAGGTTTCGTTGAGGAGGTGCGTGATGGCTGGTACGTGTCAGCATACAAGTCTATGAAGGGACCACACAATACCCACAAGTAATAATATCGTCACTGCTCTCGCGGCTCATGTTGCCGCTTCCGACAACCTTTGTGATACCGCCATCTACCGAATCGCCATTCAAACCGTTCAAGCCATTCTCGCCACCCTCACTACCAACACCAAAATCAGATGGTCGCAATCCGGCTGCATTAGCGATGCTTGGATCTGCACCGACCTCGAGCAATTGTGATATGATGCTCCTATTACCCACACGCGAGGCGATGCCGAGGGCTGTGTCACCAGACTTATCTTGCGCATTGACGATCTCACTCATGAATCGTCCAATGCTCATTTTCGGTGCAGCCCCAGCACTACCATTTGCTATTGTAGTCTGACTGCTTGGAGCACTGCCATGCCTCACAACCCATTCAAGAAGGCTCTCTAGATAGTATCTACTCGAATGGCTACGGCCCTTGACGGCGCTAGACAAAGCGATGTGATGCAAGACAGTGCGTCCCCGCTTGTCCCGAATATCAATAGTGTTGCCCAAAACGTCAAGCAGCTCTGGGAACGATACTTGTTCCGAGTTGTTAGTGACCGCCGAGGCTCGCATTAGGGCTGTTTCACCAGAAGCATTGACTCTGCAGGGGTTTGCACCCGCCGAGATCAAGGCACGGAGTAGGGACATACGGGCTAGCGTGGCGGCCCAATGTAAGGCCGTGTTGCTTGAGGCGTCAATGGGCGAATCAAGATCAACAGGGCTCAATGACTGGAGTGCCTCGATTGGCACGTAGTCTACGTCATTTGTCCCTTTATCCATGAACAAGCTCATGAGTAAACTACGCTTGCGCTCAGCCTCTGGAGAGAGATCAAACGGCAAAGGAGGCAGAAAGTTTGCGTCGGGATCATGCGTGTGTATGCCAGCCTGGGAGTAGACAAAAGACTCGTTTGGCTCTGTGGGTGATCCTGGATAATTGTTGGCGTACGCGTCCATGGATTGCGAAGCATATCCAAAGCTTTCTGAAGGTGTAACAATCCGTTGGCGTTTGCGTGGTGGTTCATCGCCCGTTAATACCTGTGTGATTTGTGTGGAATACGCCACGTCCGTACTTTGTCCATAGTCGGAAGTAAAGCTTTGCTGCGAGTTGCCTGGCAAGTCGTCTACATTTTGCAATGAGGATTGACGACTGAAGCTTGGCGGTCTTGTCGGTCCCGTCGGTCCATTACGACTCCTCGGACCAGGCGAATCGAATCGGGCCTTGCTGATAGCAGCGACCGCGTTAGATGCTGTGGCCGAGATATTTTTAAAAAATGTACCTGACAAGCCGTTTGAACGCCCGTCGTTGCCGGCGCTGTACATGCGTTTCCTTTGAGCGGCCATAGCCTGCTCTTTCGTGGGGGTATTCAAGTCGCCTCGGCCGGCAACGCCACCGTCCTGGCCCATATCGTAGGTCAGCAGCGGACGCAATAGCTCCTCGACATGATACTGTTTGCACACTTCCACGCCTCGCTCGAAACGAATCCATGTGCCCTGATATTTCCCATAGCCGCCCTGGACCTTTTCGTGCTCGCCCGTCTGAATCTCCTTTTCTAGGATCTTAGTACGTTTCCCTTTATCTATCCGCGCAACCTTTAATATCTGTGTCGCATTAAGCCAGCTATCGTTGCGACGGCGCATCACAGCCACGTTATTAACCTCCATCTCGTATACATCAACGCCAGAATAAACAGCCTAGAAAGCACAAGTTAGTGCGTTGGGGAGGGGTAATCGGGTCGACGTTAACAAGGATGCGACTGACCGAGTAGATAATGCGCGGGTGATCCCGACCATTCCCCCTTGGATGATCAGGCAATTGGTGCCGAGAAAACTGGGGTTGCGACTGAGGTTGGCTCATGGTGAAGGACTGCTGGGAGGATGGTTGCGACTGTGGTTGGGACATTGTGAGATCTCTGCCGACGGCATCAAAGCTGCTGCTCCGGCCAGCTGTAGCAAGGGTTGGCGGGGGTACCGAGGAGAAAGACCTCTGGTGGGTACCCGAGGAGGGCGGACGAGATGAGGACGAGGGCGCAATGGTAGCCCCCGTAATAATAGTCGGGTCGGAGTTTGCAGGGTGCTGCTGACGAGCGGTGACGATTGTCGAGGCCATGAAGGGACGCAACGTTGCTTAGGAAATTACTCAACGAGGGTGAACAGAAGGCGAACACAACGGCGGCAATGGAACTACCCAAGAGGACATTCGAGTCAAATGCGGCTATGACTATGGTTACTTGGGGCGTGGCATCCGTAAATGATATGACACGGTGTAGTTGAAACAGCAGCAGCAGCAGCAGCAGTAGTAGTAGTAGTAGTCGTCGTCGCGTCGCCGTCTTCGTTATTGTAGATAGCTAGAGCACCAAGTCTGGCAGCTCCCAGATCTAGGCAACAAGGTGGTGAGCCGAGGGAAGCGCATAAGACAGACAGGCAGCCGACTCGAAACAGGAAGATGGATGATTGGATTGAATGACGAGACAGGCTGAGGTGCAGTGACACCCAGCAGCGCATGCACACATGAGGGCGGAATCACAGGCGACTTCTAGCCACAAGAAGGCAGGGAGAGAAAATGAGACAGATAGACCAGATAGACCAGATAGACAGGGTTCGCAGCAAGGCGGTAGGTAGCTAGAAACATATAATATAATGGGGGTTTGTACGTTACCTACTCGCCAAGGTATGGATGTTGTAGAAAGCAACCGAGTTGGCTTGCTACATGGATGAGATGGACTGTGGTGACAATGCGACAACAAGGAAAGGAAGAGCCTTAGATGGATGGCAATTCTTGGAGAAGGGTGGGATAGATTGTGGGATAGAGAGACTGTAGGATAGGGATACAAGATGTGAGATCTGAGGCGACCGATGAGCCTGAAAGCGCTAGCAACCGGCAAAGGGCAAAGGGCAAAGGGCAAAGGGCAAAGGGCAAAAGGCATAGGTGCACTAAATCTTGTGATCTTGGACCTTGGCACAGGATGTTCAATTAAAGAGTGAGTATTGGGAATAGTGTAGGCCAGGGTACAGACGTGTCACTTTCGTGTAGAGGGCGCGTAGAGGGACGCGTTCGGCTACACGGTCTCGGTAGCAGTGAATGATCAGCGGCAAGCCAAAGAGGTGCAGAATCTCAATCCAGGTTCAGGTACCTAGGTATAGGTAGTAAATACCTACAGTACATATAAGTGTATAAGTAGGTATGTAGGTACAATTTAAGGTGTACGTCTTACGTAGGTATGTATGTGAGCAAGGCGGCTACCTAGGTAGGTAGGTAGGTAGTTAGTAGACAGAGGAACAAAAAAGACGCAACTTCACATGTGCACATACCTATGCACAAGCATGTGGATATACCTACATCATGGATACCTAGGTATGTACTTCGTATACATAGGTAATATATGTATACATACATACAGTACATACATACATATATATATATACATAAGTATGTACGGAGTAAGTACCCAATCTCTTACCGCCCTGGGGGGGGAGGGGGGAGAATACGTAATGCTTGCAGCAAGGGTTTTCAGGACCATAAGTCTTTCAGCAACTATAACAAGAATTATTTTATTACAAAGGACAGTTTCCCATATAAGATTATTACTATGACTGTCTTGAGAAAAAAAAAAAATTTTTTTCAAAATATATGACAATCACCAACTTGGTGATCATCACCGTGATTGTTTCCTATACCCCTCCCCCCTTGCGCTACCTACATTGGTAGGGGCAGTTGGCGGGTATTGTGGACATACCTACCTACTGAAGGAGTGTATGTGGCCGTAGGCCAATAGGTAGTCTTGTATTGAAGGGCTCGCGCAGCAGCAGAACTGAAGGTGTAGAAGGGTAAGTTTAACTACCTAGGGTGCCCAGCCAAGCCCAATATTCTTATATGCCCTTGGTTCCGTTTGCAACCCCCACACTAGGTACCTAAGGTATGTTGCATGCACATGCTGCCGACTGCTACACCTCTATGTCCTCTATGTGCCTTCTGAATACTGGCCTAGAACTTTGTAATTACTACGTAAGGTTAGGTTTATACTTAAAAAGGTAGATGTTAGAAAAAAAACATCTTTTAAGTATAGTACTAAAAAACTATGTATAAATATTACTAATTTAGGTAAAGCTAGTTTATGCTTTTTAAGTTTTTGTATAGTAATTATTGCATAGTATATATTATAGCTTATATTGCTTAAAAGCTATAATTATTTTTTTTGCTAAATAGTTATTTTAGCTATTTATAAAAATAAAGCTATTTATAAATGCTTTTTAATATTTATACTACTAACGCTTTTAATTTTTGTTTATTTTTTTTTAGCATACGCTTATTAATATACTATAAACTTTTTATTAAGTAGCTATTTTTACTATAAGCTAAAAATAAATTACTGCTATTATATTTATTAAGCAACATTATTTTTTTAAAGCTTTATAGTTTATATATATTATTATAATAATAATTTATAATAGTTTATAAGCTATTATAATATAGTTTAAACTTATTAGCTTGTTATTTAATGCATAAAACTTAATTACTAGTTTTATAAGTTTTAATTAAGCTTTTTTTTTTTTGCAAATAAGCTTAAATTTAGTTTTTTAATGCTTTTAAACTATTAAAATAGTTATACATTAATAGTGCTTTATAGTTTTATACTAAATATTGCTAAAATTTAACTTTTTTTTTTTTGTTTGGATTTTTAATATAATTAGCAATTTTTATAGCTAGTTGCTAATTTAATAACTACATTTTAAACAGCAAAAAATAACTATTATAGCTATTAAGCTTTAAAGTTTAGTTATATATATAAATAGCTACTTTTAATAAAGTTTAAAAATTAAAATAACAATAAGTTAAACTTTTATATAGCATAATTTACTTAATATTATTATTAGCTTTTTTAATTTTATTATTACTTTTAGGTTTTTTAAGTATAATTAACTTTATAATAAAACCGTTTAATTTATATTAATTAGTTGCTTTTTTGTTTATAAATATGCTTACATTATTGCTTATTTATTTTTTAAAAAAACTAAACATTTTGCTAATTTGTTAAATTAGTAGTTTTATTGCTTTAAAACTAACATTAAGCATTATTTTTGCTTTAACTTACGTAATAATATATTTAACGCATATTAATAGCTTAAAATTAGCTATAAATATATAGTTTATAGCTTAACGTATAAATAATAAAAGTAGTATAATAAGTTATAAATTTAAAAGTTTATTTAATAATAGTTTTATTAGCTAATATTAGCTATATTTAGTAATAATTTGCTAAGCAATAAATATAGCTTTTAAGTACTAAAAACGCTTATTTAGCTTTTAAATTAGGCTTTTAATAGTAGTATACCTTAAGTTAATATATGCGTTTTTTGCGTTTTGTAGTAATTTTAGCACTTTAAGCACTTTTAAAAGCACTATAGCTTAAAATACTATATTAACTAAATATAAAAAGTTTTTTAAAGCTTGTTTATAGTTAATTAGCTTAAATAGCATGCTATTCTTTTTAATAAAGTGCTGTTTTACTTATTTTAAACTTATATTGTATAGCAATTTAGTTTTAAAACAAAAATTTTTAAAAATAGCTTGCAAATTTATAATATTAAAGTATTATAGTAGCATTATTAGCTATATTTTAGCTTTTAGTAATAACTTTATATTAGCTTTAGCTTTTATTAATAAAAAAACTAGTATAACTAATAATCTTAATAGCTAATTTGCTAAAACGTTTAATTTGCTTGTTTTATATATAATTTTTATGCTAAAATATTTAATAACGTTTAAAAAACGTACTATTTTTATTAGTTGTTTTATTTTCGTTTTTATTATTATAAAAAACTTATAATTTATATAAACAGTAATTTTTCTGCTTTTTATTTAATGCTGCTAGTATTAAAATACTAATATTATAGCTAGCAACTTTTTTTTTTGCGTTAAATAATATAATTAATATGCTTTAAGCTTTTTTAAAAAGTATACTACTAAATATAAAAATATAGTTATTTTATAAAAATATAGCTGCATTAAATATGCTTTAACGTAATATATACTTAAATTAATATTTATTATAAATAAAAGCTTTTAATTAAAAGCTTAAATAATTAGCATAATAATAATAGCTTTATAGATTTTTTGCTATGCGTTTTTAGCTTTTATGCTTAATTTTATTTTTTAGTTTTTAGGTTTTTTTGTTAGCATAATTAATAGTGCAGCAATTAATAAGTAGTTTTTAATAAAATGCTTAAAATAGCTTGCAACATTTATAAATACTTTTATTTTTATAATGGTTTTAAGCATAAGCTGCTTTTGTACTGCTGCAACCTTTACTAGGTTTGCTTTAATGCTATTATAAAAAACATTAAAACTAAAAAAAATACTAAAATTTACAAAAAGCAGTATTTTTAATGTATTAACTATTATGCTATACTTAACTAATTATATAAATAGCAAGCAATAATGCTTATATAATTGTTTTTTTGTTTTAGCTTAAATATAAATATTATTAAGTAAGCTAGCTAGCTATTTATAAAAAAGTTTAATTATTTTTTATATTAATGCTTAAAACATTATTAAAGCGTTATAAAATTTAAAAAGCATTACTATTTATTTATATAGCTTAAATAATATAATAAATGCTATTTTTTTATAATATAGTTTATATATAACAATATAGTAAAATTTATTTTTTAAGTTAATAAAAGCATATTATTAGCGCTTTATAGTTTATTATATTTAGTTTGCTATATTAAGTAGTAAATAAGCTTGCTTTTTTGTTTTTTTATTAATTTTATAATAATTATAACAAAAATGCTATATTATTAATTTATTATTTTTATTAAGCTTAATAGTTATATTTAACGCTTTTTTTAAAGTTAATAGCGCTAGCAAACTTTATAGCTTTATGCTTTTTTTAATATAAATATTTTTATGTGCTTTTATAAACTTATATAGCGCTTTTTTTTGTATTAAGCTATATTTTTGCAGTAGTAGTTTAATGTAATGGACTTATTATATATTAATATAACGGGTTTGCTTTTAAGGTCTTAATTTGCAAGTAATAATAAAATCTTTAACAGTGGTCCGTTAAGGAGGTTTTTAAGGTACTTTTATTACTGTGCATTAATAAGGGTCTTAAAGAATTAAAAGTAATAAATGTATTAATGCTTAGCAGTTATAAAAAAATTAATAGCTAAAAAACTAGAACTAAATAAGTAACTAAATATAAGAAGTGCATAATTATATAAACAAAAAAAAAGTAAAAAAAGTAATAATTTCTTTTAAATTATTATAAGTTTAATAAGCACTAAATTACTATAAGCTTAATAAGCTTTAAATTATTATAAGCTTAGTAAGCTTTAAATTATTATAAGCTTAGTAAGCTAAATAAATTATTACGTAACTTTAGCTTTAGCTAGCAAAAGAAAAAGTGCATAATATATATAAAAGCATTAAGCTGCTTTAAAAGCTACTTTTATGCTAATTTTATAACATTATTTCCTTTTTTCTAAAATTGTTATTTTAATAATTTTTCGTAAGTATTCTTTTTTTTTTTTTTTTTTATATATTATAATGTTAAAGCGCATTAAAAAAACTAACCGTTTATTTAAAACAAAACAAAAACTCGTTTTTGCCTTTTTTATTAATTTTACTAGCTACAAAGTCATGCTTTGCTTTTAGCGCTAGTTGCTTTTGCAATAGATTAAAGATCTTAATTAACTTAATTAATAATATAGTTTTTAAACACTGTTGTTTTAAAAAAAAAGAAAAGCAAGCAAAGCAATAGCTACTCTTAGTTCAAGAAAAATTAAAACGAGCTTAAAATAGCTTTAACTTTGTTTTAAGCAAGTTAGCTTAGCTTTGCATACAAAAATGTTTTAACTACTTTAGCAGTTTTTAGGTGTTTTTTAAGTTTTTAAGTATTATTAGCATATAGGTATTCTTTTTATTTAATAAAATACTCCAGGTTATTATTGTTTTAACAGAAATTTAGTATACTTTTAACTTTATAAACGTTTTAATTTGTTTTTATTTTTAGTTGTGTTTTAATAAGTGTTTTAATAAGTGCTAGTTCTAGTAAAAAAATGTAAAAAATAAGGTAAATTTGCATATTCTTTAGTAATAACAGTTTATAATTAATAAGTAAAATAACTTTTTTAATTTTAAAAAGGCTAAGTTTTTTAAATTTTAATTTATTGCTTAGTTATTTTGTTTTAATTTAAGGAATATTAATGTTTGCATTTTGTTTTTATTATAGCAAGTAAACTTTGTTTTCTTTTTTAAAGGTTAGTTTTTTAGTTTGTTTTTTGTTATAGTATATTAACATCTGTTGTTATAAAAATTAAAGGCATAGTTGTAGTTTAGCTTATAGCGTTTTAATCTTTGTTACAATAGTTTTTACTTAAAGTGCTATAATTAAAATAGCAAGTACTTTTATTAATGTTTTTTTTTGTTTTTTAGTAATTGCTTGCTATTTATAAACAGCTTTATGCAAAAATATATTTATATTTTTGTTTATTAATATATTATATAAAATTTATGCTATTAATAATAGTTTTACTTAATTGTTTTATTAATAGTTAATATAATTTTATAAATATTATTTTAGTATTTAGTTTAGTTTTTTTGTTTGTTTATTTGTTTATAAGTAATAAACAGTTAAAAACTTTAATTTAATACTAATAAGTTTAAAAAAGCTAGTTTTAAACTTAAAAGTAAACAATTTATTTTAGTTTAAAATAATCTTTTTTAGTAGCTTATACTTATTTAAATATTAGCGTATAAAAGCATATATAAATTATTTAACTATTATATTTTCTTTAAACAGTAAAAAATAAACATACTTAGTAAGTTTATTAACAATAACTTATATTTTATTGTATTATATTTTTATAACTAGATTAATTAATAAAAGTAATATTATAATAAAATTTTAAGTAATAGTATGCTATGCTTATTTAAGTATTTATATAAATTATAGTAATTTATAAAGCTTATATTAAGCTATTTTAGCTTTGTTATAAATATTGTACTTTTTTATAATAGATTTAACTATATTTTATAGTTTTAAAAAATTGTACTTTTTTTATAATTGTTAGATTATTTTTGTTGCTTTTTAGTATTTATATAATAAGTATTTATAAAATTTTTTAATAAATTTATTTTATAAAAATTCTAGTAAGTAAACTTTATGTTTATATATTAGCTTATTATTTTTTAATCTTTTATGTTTTTATAGTTATACTAATTTTTTTAAGTTATAAGCTTATTATAGCTATATATTTATAAAGTCCTTAAGTATAACTTTAATTTTTAAGCTTTTATTTTTTTAAAGATGTAATACTTAAATGTTTTTTTTTAAAACTTTAAATCTTTTTTTAACTTTATTAACTAAGTATGTTTGCTTAAATGTTTTTTTTTCTTTTAATATAGCATATTTTAAAGTTAAATTTAAAAAAAAAAACTATTTAATTTTTATGTTGTTTAGTAATCTTTTATATAGTTATAAATTTTATTAAGTTTTAATAATTTAAATAAATTTTAATTAGCTTTATAGTTTTTATAAAAAATAGTTTTTATTTTTTAAGTGCTATAATAATTACAAGCAGTTTTTTGTTATATATAAAATATTATAATGTTATATTTTATAATGCTTTAAAATAATAAGCTATTAAGTACTATTTTTTATTGTTTTTTAGTTGTTTTAAAACTTTTATAATTATACTATTTAAAGCATTTGTTTTTAGCTTTTTTTTTTTTTATAGATTAAGTAGTTTAACTATAAAGTTAAAAGTAACTTTTAGTTTTAGTTTTTTAAAAGCTTTTTAGGCTTTTTTTAAAATTAAAAAGGATTTTTTTTTGTATTTTTTTTTTGTATATTTTATAAAATAAAATGTTATTTTTTTAAAGTTTTAAATTAATATTTAAATATAGTTTAAAAATCTTAATGCTTGTTATATGTTTATAATAGTAATTAAGTTAAATATTTTTTAGTTTTATATTATGTTAATTTTTAATTATTAAATTTATATTTGTTTTAAAGTAATTATAAATCTTAAAAAGTTGATTTTTTATGTATGCTATATATATTTTTTTGTATTAAGTTATAATTTTGTTTGTTTAAGTGTTTTTAATACTTAAGTTATATGTTTTTTGTGTTTTTTTAGCGTTTTAAAATAAATTAAAATATTATTTAAATAAATAAACATAAATTTATTTAAAAATTTCTATAGAATTATTATTATTATGTATTAAAAGCTAGCTAATACGTTTTATAGTTTTTATAGCATAACTATATATTTATATAGTTTATATATTATTTATATAGCAGTTTTTTATTTTTTTTTTTTAGCTATTTTAATAGCATAATATTTATTTAAAATATTAACTATTATAAATTATTTTGCTTAGCTAATATTTTTTTTTATAGTTATTAGTAAAGTAAAGAAATATTTATTTGTAATAATAATTATATTTAATAGTTAATAGTTAATTATTATTTGTTATATTAGTTTTTTTTTTTTATTAATTAATTGTTTTTTATTTTTTATTTTAAGTATTAGTACTATAAAATATTTAGCAAATAATTAAGATTTTTTTAGAAATTTTCTTGCTAAGTTTTTTTAAATGTATTTTTATAAAGCGTTTGTTTTATTTAAGCTTATATAATATACTTAATAAAGCTTTAGTTAATATTTTTCTTTAATAAAAATATAGTAATTTTATAAGCTATGTTTAAAAAGTTCTTTTTTTTTTTTTTTTTTAAATAGTTTGTAAAATTTATAATATATTTTTAATATTTTGTTTAGAATTTTTTTTGCGATTTTTCTGATTTTTTTGCTTTGTTTTTTACTTTTTTAATTAATAATCTTTGCTTTTTATTAAATTAAAAAGTTGCTAGTTTTTAATTATAGTATTTTTAAAATAATGTTATAATTAAATATATTAGCAATATTTAATATAATTTGTTTTTTGTGTTTTTATATAAATATATTAAAAAGTTTGGTTTTTTTAAATATATAATTATTATTATAACTAGAAGTACTTTTATTAAATTTTTTAATTCTTTAGGATTTTTGCTTATATTTTTAAGAAATTTTATTTTGTTTTGTTACTTTAAGTAAAATTATATTAGCTTATGCTTTTAAATTAATTAAAGTGTTATATTTTTTTTTTTAATATATAAGTTTAATTTTAAATTAGTTTTTTTAGTTATTATATTAAACTTTACGTAAAGCCTTAGTTTTTTTAGCTATTTACTGCTTTTTTAGCAAGTATTTATTTTATTTTTTAACTTTTTTTTGTTAAATGTTTAAATGCTTGTTTTATTTTGTATTTTAAATATTATTACGCTTTGTTTTGTTTTTGCTTTTAATTAAGCTTTAAATTGTAGTTTTTAAGCTTTTTTGCTTTTAATAACTATTTTTTAGTATAATTATGCTTTAATTAGCTAATAATATTTATAGCAATTATTTTTATATTTTTTTAAAATAATATTATAAATGTAGTTAAAAATTTTTTTAAATATTGTAAATCTTTATAGATTTTTATAGTAAATTATAATTATAATTAATTATTTTAATTTATAAAAGTTCTATATTTTTATTTTTGTAATTTGTTTAAAAAACTAATTATTTTTTAATTTATTAAGTAAATATTAGTAGTAATAATATACTATATAGTAATTTTATAGTATTTTATTATATTTTAGATTTTTTAAATATAAAATATTATTATTGTTTTTTATTATAATTTTGTTATAATAATAACTTTTAATAATTAATTAAATTATTAGCTTTAGTTTTTAAAACGTATTAGTTTTTATGCTAACTATTAATGCTTTTTTATTTTGTTGCATTTAAAGCAGTTTAAGCTATAAAAATACTTTATTTATTTTTATTAGTTTTTTTTTTGTAGTATTTTTTATAGCTTTTAATTTTATTTGCTTTTATTTTAAAGTTTTATAAGTTTTATTTTTTTAAGTTTATTTAATAATTAAATGTTTTAGTAGTTTATAATTAGTTTAATAACTATATTATTTATAATTATAGTTTTATTTTTTTAAATATAATTTTTTTTTAAGCTATATTTTAAGCTTTAATAGTTTAAAGTTTTTATAGTTTTATAAGTTTGCTAACTATATTAATTTATTACTTTTTATTATTTGCTATTTTTAATTAAACTATTTTTTTAAGTTATATATTAAATAATTTTAATTATTTATATAACAAATATATTTTTTTGTAATTTATTTTAATAATTATAAAGCTTTTAAATAGTATTTATATGTTTGTTTATTTTAATTTATATAAATAAAGCATTTAGATTTATTTAATGTAGCATTTTTATTTTAACTTAAAACAGCAATTTTATACTTTTGCTTTAAAAACATATTTTTTAAATTGCTTTATTGTTTTTTGTTGTTTTAAACTTTTATAACTTGTATTTTTTTCTTAAGTTAAAAAAAATTTTTTTTTTATAGCTTTTTTTTTTGTTTTTTTTTTAGATTAGCATTATTTTTAAAAATGTTTTTTTTTTTTATAGTTATAACATTTAACTTTAAACATATTTTAAAATTGTTGTTTTTAAACTTTATTAATTTGCTTAAATTTTTGTTTAATATTTTTTTAAGTATTTTTTTTTTTGTTTTTTTTAGTTTTTTTAGTTTTAAAATACTAGTTAAATAATTATTAATTAATTATAATAGCTATATTAATATATATATTAATTTTTGCTAGTTTATTTATTTTATATAGTTTGTTTTAAACTTAAGTTTTAAGTTTATTATAAAATAAATAAAACAATATAAGCTTAAGTAATTTTAAAATTGCTATTAATTATTTAAATTTTATAGCATAATTTATTGCTACTTTTGTTTGTTTTAAGCAATAAAGTGCTTTTTTTGTATATTTTGCTTTTTAAAAATCTTTAAACAATGTTTTTATTTAATTTTTAAACTTAATATAGTTTTCAAAAAATTTTTTTGTTTTTAGCTTAAAATTAGTTAATTTGTTAGCTTTTAAAAAATCTTTTAAAATAAATTAAAATTATTTTAGTACTTTTTTTAACAAAAATTATAAAGTAATTATTATTTTTTAGTTTTTTTTTATAATAGTAGTAAAATGCTATTTTAAATAAAGTTTAACGTAAATTAAAAAAGCTTTTATATTTATAAATTTATTATAAAGCTTTAAAGCAATAAGTTTAAAACTTTTAATGTTTAACATTTTTAATATTATAAATAATTTTAATAATAAAAGCAATAGTAATAATAAAAAGTTAAATTTTTTATTTTAAGTTATTATTTTAAATATAGTAGTAATAAAAGTAAGCATTAAGTTTGCTAATAATAATATTAATATTAATTATAATATAATTACTTATTTAAAGCTTTAATTTATTATTATAATAGTAGTTATTATTATTACTTTAATTATTATAATTAATATTTATATTAGTTTAAAAGTTATAACGTTTAATATTTAAGCTATTTTTTAGGTTAAAATAACTAATTTGCTTTGTAGTACTAGCATTAATATTAGTTCTTTTTTATTATTATTGCTTAACTTTTTTTTTTTTACTACTGCTTTTTTTTTAATAGAAATAACTAATAAAAGTACTAAAGTTTGTTGTTTTAATATATTATTAGTTTTAAAAATCTTTAAAATTTTTAAACTTAATTTTTAATTTTTTGTTTTTAGTAATATAACTTAGATCTAGTTTATTAGTTATTAAGTAAGGTTTATTTATATAATGCTATTTAGCATTTTTGTTTTTTAAATATTTCTTTAGTATACTTTTAAAAATTTATTTTATAAATTGTTTGTTACTTAATTTTTTATATTAATATTTGTTTTTATATATTAAGTTCTATTAATTAAAAAGCTATTAAAATATAATAAACTTATTATATATTAATATAATAGGTTTACTTTTAAAGTTTTAATTTATAAATAATAATAAAATTTTTAATAGTAATCCGTTAAAAAGGTTTTTAAAGTACTTTTATTATTATGCATTAATAAAGGTCTTAAAAAATTAAAAGTAATAAATATATTAATGCTTAGTAGTTATAAAAAAATTAATAGCTAAAAAACTAGAATTAAATAAATAACTAAATATAAAAAATGCATAATTATATAAACAAAAAAAAAGTAAAAAAAGTAATAACCTTTTTTAAATTACTGCAAGTTTAGTAAGCATTAAATTATTATAAGCTTAGTAAGCCTTAAATTACCGTAAATTTAATAAGCTTTAAATTACTGTAAGCTTAATAAGCTAAATAAGTTGTTATATAACCTTAGCTTTAGCTAGCAAAAAAAAAAGTGCATAGTATATATAAAGGCATTAAGCCGCTTTAAAAGCCACTTTTGTGCTAATTTTGTAACATTTAACTAGCAAACTATTATTTATATTAATATAATGCTTTATTTTAGCAATAGTATTAGTTTTTTGCTTAAAGTAATTAAATAATTTAAAAAAGTTTTTTATATAATAGTTTTAATATTTAGTAATTTATAGTTTTTTTGAAATATTTTTATGCTATTTAATAATTATAATATAGCATTTTTTGCTAGCTATACTAGCAAATAAACGCTTTATTAGCTATATTAAAAAGCTTTTTTTAAACTTAAATAGTATAATAATTTTATAACTATTTAAAACAATAAAAATGCTTTCTTATTTATAAAAAATCTGTTTTTTAATAGTTATATTGCTTAAAAAAATATAGTTTAGCACTATATTTACTATTAATGTTTATACTTTTAATATACTACTAGTAGTTATAAAATTTGCTGTTATTTTATAATTTTTAGTTATTTAAGGTTTTATTTTATTAATGCTATATATTATGCTTTGTTTTTATAATTAATATAATGCTAGCTTAAATGCTAAAAATTATAAAATATAGCAATTAATATAACTATAGTTTTAAAAAACAGTAAATTTATAGCTATTAGCTAGCTTAGCTAAAAAGAAATTATAATAATTATTATAACTATTTTTTAGCTTTTGTTTTTTATTAAGGTTTTTTTAATTTTTATTTGTTTTAATTAATAAAGTAAAGCTACTTTAAATAGTATTAAAAATTTTAGCAAGTTTTTTATTAATTATATTATTTTTAAAATAATTAATAAAGCATTATTTTATTTTATTAGTATTGTTTTTATTTTTAGCGTTATTTATAATAAAAATATGCTTAAAGCTACTAATTAAAGCTTTGCTTTTAAAAGTTTTATATTTATTTTGAACTTTATTAAATCTGCTAAAAAAATTATTACAAAAAAGCCTACTTTTAATAGTTATAAATTAGCTAATTTGCTTTTTTTAGTTTGTTTTAAAGTTTTTAAGCTATTTAGCTTTTATTTTATAGTTTTTTATATAATAGCTAATTTTATTACAATTAAAATACTTGTTTTATATTGCTTAAGCTATAAATCTAGCTTTAAATTAATTATTTTTATGTTTTATAACTTAGCTTATTTTTTATTTATTAGTTTTAAAGTTTAAAATTATTAGTATTAATAATATTTTAGCATAATTTATTAGTTAAATTTATATTATGCTTAGTTTTTTAGCAGTTTTAATGCTAATATTACATTTATAATATAACGTTAAAATACTTTATAATTAAACTATTATTTTAAAAATACTATAAATTTTTAGCTTAATTAATATTATAGCTATTATATAAAATAATTATATAGCTTTTTTAATTATTTAATTAATGTTTAAGTTATTATTAAACTTTTTTATATATAGCTAAATTATTAATATAAAATTAGTTAATTTATTAATAATAATATTATAAGTTTACTGCATGTTTTTAGTAATTATTAGTAGTTTATAAAACATTATATAAAGCTATTATAAAAAGTTTATTAATGTTTTATTTTATATTAATAATATATTAATAAATATTATTAATAAGCTATAAAATATATTATATTTAATTAATACTTAAATTATAGCTTTTAAAAAGTTTATTTAATTAATATTATAATAATAAACAAATAAAACTATTTAATAAAAGTTTTCTTTTAATTTTATTATAACTTTTTTTAGCTATAGTTTATATAGCACTAATATTTAAATTAAGCAATTTTAAATGCTTTTAATTTTATTAAAAGTTATATAATCTATTTTTATTAGCTATAGTATTACTAAAAATATTACTTTGTTTTTTATTTTATAACTATTTAACTAAACAGCATTACTTAATAAAAATACATTTAAAAAAATAGTTTAAACGTATTATTTTTGCTTAATTTACAAATTACTAAGCTTAAAATATTTATAAAAGTTAAAAGTTAAATTTTTAAGCTTTTTATTATTTGTTATATTAATTAGCTGCTTTATATATAATATTTAGTTGTTTTTTAAATTAGTAAGCTTGCTTATTAAATTATTAATTTTATTTTTTAGCTTTTGCTTTTTTAGTGCTATATTTAATTTTTGCTATATTTTTATTAATATAGCTTTAATTTTATTAAATTATAGTTATAAATTAACTACAAATTAATTAATACGTTTATAAACACTTTTAATAGTATTATTAACTACTAGCTTAACTAAATTATTGCTTTTAAAACTAAGCTTTATAGTTTTATTACTGCTTTTAGCTATTTTATTAAATTAATACTAAAGTATATAAAATAAAAATAAAGTTAAAAAAATAAAATAAAAAGTAAGTAAAGTATTAATATATTATATAAAGGTTTATTTAAAATATAATGCTATAAAGCTGCTTAAATAGCTATTTATGCCTTTTAAATACTAGTTTAAAACTTTATAATTACTACGTAAAGTTAGGTTTGTACTTAAAAAGGTAAATATTAAAAAAAAAACATCTTTTGAGTATAGTACTAAAAAACTATGTATAAATACTACCAATTTAGGTAAAGCTAGTCCGTGCTCCTTAGGTTTCTGCACAGCAACTATTGCACGGTATACACCATGGCCTGTGCTGCCTAGAAGCCACATCTACGCCTACCTACCTTACCTACCTACAACAATAATTCACGATGCCGCTTCAGATCCCCCACCCACAGACTACTCTCCATATCTACCGCCATCTCCTCCGCGAATCCACCTACCTCCCGGCCCTCTGCCGGCCATGGATCACCTCGCGCGTCCAGCAACGGTTTCGCGACTGTCGCCATACGAACCCCCCCAAACCCCACGTCACGCAGGCACACTCTTCTCTGCGCTATCTGCGCTCTGCCAATGCCGGCAACATTAAGCGACTGGAGCACCTCTGCCTCATGGCCACCGGACGTGTCGGCAAGCGAAGACGCATCCTGGCCACTTCGCAGCTCGGCCAGCCTCCTCCCGCCGACACCGCCCAGCTGGAACGATGCCGCGTTGACCACGTCCTCGCTTCTTCGCCCTCCAGCCGCACGCCTGGCACCGCGACTGCTGCCGCGCCTCACAGGCACGATTGGCTCGACAACTGGTCTCTCGACATGATCTCCGCCCTCGCCCGATCCCAAATCGCCCAGCAGGCCCGTGATTGGCCCCACCACATGCGCCGCCTCCTCGATACCAAGTACATCACCAGCGGGACGAACTGCTTCGGCCGACCCTTTCGCCCCAAACTCGTTCGTAACAAGCTCAAGAAACATTGGGCCAGTGTCCTCAAGCAACTCCTACCTCCATTACCTCGGGGCGAATGGGACCACCTGGCCTCTCTGGCTCATGGCGAAGCAAGCGCTGACGAGTTCAGAACCCCGCGAAGAAGACCTGTCGCTCGATCCGTTCAGGACAGCAGTCCCGACTCGGTGAGCGAGCAGTGGGATTGGTCCCAACATGTCCTGAAACCCGCGCGTGTCATAGAGAGGGGAAACAGCCGCCAGCAAAAGACTCTCACAGGCAAGGAGGACCAGGACCCTCGAGGTCACGGTAGACCCATCGGCGTTAAAGTCATCAGTCCGCGAAGGCTGCAGCGTATCTATGGTCGTATCTGGACCATGTCACCCCTCCTCCAAAAGAGCCCCGGGAAGCAGAAGTGGTCCGTGTCTTGGGGGTCCAACGAGCGAAAAATCTCGGCGCCGTCGCCTAGAAATCTTTCATTCTTCCAAGGTATTGCAAATAACGGAATTGTATCGCCAACGGCAAAACCATCATCGAAGGGATGAAGGCGAATGCAAGGTATTTATGTTCTTGCTCTTGTACGCATAATTCTAGCCGCAGCCGTCCCTCCCATTCTAGTCCTGTACAGTGTCTATCTCGATTTTTTCCCGCACAATACTCGGCATTCTTTTCTTGGTTCTTCCCATCTCTAGTCTAACAGGGAAGCCAGTTTAGTCAAACCCTCATGATCAACACGCATACCGACCCACTCGTTCATAGCTTTGGCGCCAATCGACTCGTAGAACTTGATGCTCGGCTCATTCCATTTAAGGACGCTCCAATCGAGTCTGCCCCCGTCCATACTGACGACCTCCTTAGCCAGTTCAGCAAGCAGCCTCTTCCCATATCCCTTCTTCCTCTCGCTCGGACGCACAAATAGGTCCTCGACTGAAAGATCTCAGCGTTGGTATCATCACTCTTCTAGGAGAGAGGGATCCTGGGTTACTCACGGTAGATGCCGGCCTTAGCACGCCAAGTACTATAGTTGTAGAAGTATAAGGCCATCCCCGAGGGCTTGGCTTCCTCGTTGAAGAGTACGAGGCAGCGTGACGGGCGCGTTGCAGTGATTGGCTCAGTATTTGGGGCGGCTGTAGTAGACTCGACACCATCGGGCGCAAATGCTATGGTAGCATCAAGCGAAGCCTCGGTAGCTTCGACGGCGTCCAGCTCGTGCTCATAGTCAGCCAACTCGCGGATCATTTGCAGGATTGATGGAATATCTAAGTCAGAACGGTGTGATCAGTAGTTATCACACCAATAGGACTCTGATAAGAGGGCAATGGCAAGTACCTTCTCGGCGGGCATGCCGAACTTGGCAAGAAGGAGGAGGCGCCATGTTGCAATCGTGTCTATTATGAGCACACCGGTATAGACGTAGGCACACACAAGCAACTAGTTTGGAAATGCCGGTTCTTAGATTTAGGCGGCCGTCATCAATGTATAGTCAAGAATAAGACTGGACAGATTAGACTAAGCAGGTATTGAAAACAGAGCGGGCGGAGGATTTCAACTTATCTCCAATCTCCATCTTTTTCTCCTGCTGGCGCGCGCCCTTGTCTCGACTTGCGGAACGGCAAGGACTGGATTCTTTCGGCGGCGCGAGTCCGCCTAGCACCGGTATCCGTCGAGTACTGCCGTTACCGGATTCGGATTACCATGTAGTATTTACTTACCAGCAGTATGATAAGGTACAGGGAAGGAACCTCGGGACTTGAGTGCCATATAGGTACACTATGTAGTATACCTACTTATCTATGTACATTCTACATTCACACATTTACATAGTTGGCCAAAATTTCAACGTTTAAACTCTTTTCAACATTGAGTTAAACATTGAATTAACGATCAGATATCTTGAAACTATTACTTAACTATTGATTGTTTATTGATTACATAAAGGTTAGGGGAGAAACACATATGTTACTACCTAAGGAGCTGGAAACTCGTCTCGTCCAATTTATTAATTATACCCAACCCTTAATGCCCATGCCCCCCCACCACTTGACTGAAGGTATCTCAGCTCACGGCACGGCTCCTCCTAAGCCGAGTCAAAGGGCTGAACAGGCGCCACGCTCCTCAATGTTACGGACAGATGACCGTCGCCCTTATCGCTCGTTGCATTCCAGTGCAGAGACCAAACTCTCCGAGCCTGTGTCGGGAGCACGTACCATAAGCCTTGGAGAGTCTTGTCTGCGCTCTGATGCAGAGCCGTTGCACCATAGAAGACAAACCCCGACGTGTCCCTGTCCGTGCCGGTCTTGCTCGTGAACCCGACGTCGTGTGACGAGGACGTTGAGGTCGGTATAAAGAATGCCTTGTTCGACCACGAGGGGATTCCACGACTCGACTTCATGTCAGGGTTACCGACGAAAGCGTTGTTTGGCCCCGTGGTGACTGCATGTAAATTCGCATAAGAAATGACCAGCTCCTAGTCGAGGATTGATCCGACTTACAAACGACACTAGCCGCCTCTTCATCCTCCATCTGCGTCTGGTTGCCAACGAAAGCCACGCCTTCAAACACGTACTGTCAATAGGTACTCGATCTATCCCTAGTGATGATTCTCCATTATTCGTGGCTTACCATTGGAATAAAAGACCTGAGCGCCACCAATGCCGCCTCCATAAGCATAGAGCCCGAACTGGCCGCTAGCCGTAGGGCTTGCTCTCATTCCCAGCAAACCGCCAAGGACGAGGCGCGATGCGAAGATCATGAGGAGACCCTGATGGCCCAACATTCTGCTGAGTAGAATATAAATGAAATGTCTGCTGATATTTTGTCGGGTGTAATGCTAACGGGGGGGATGATTTGCACGATCAACCTAGCAATCAGTTTCGAACTCGGCAGTCCATCGTTAAAATAAACGTCACTAAAGCCTCGTGGCCCTCGCATTCCCATCGCTTAATTGATTATGACATATGACTTAGTCAGGAAACTATTTTGTACTTGTCACGGTTCCCCGAAGGACCGGATCGTGCCCCATAGCCAGATTGGAGTCACAGGGCAGAAGTGGCGAGTGAATTCAGCCGAGTAGATCGCCGCATACGGAACCAACGCGTGGGCCCGTGCCAATGGCCTACCCCTCCGCGTTCTTCGTTGATATTAAATGGATGGTGGGTGGGGGAAGGGAAGGGAGTTCAATATAACCTCAATTAAAAAATATGCAGCCTTAGGGGTGTTCAGAGCTATGTAAGACTTGGTCATCCACGGAAACCTTGGGTGTATCTGAGAAGGTAACGGCGCTCAGATGATCCAAGCAAAGAAGATACGTGGGACAACACGACGTAGAATAATCAATATACCCATCCATCTATACACACAATATCATCTTCGTACCAAGATCGTCAATATACAGGTTGATATATGTTTGATTAGGATGCGTTTGCCCCAATGACACCCTTCGTAGATACCCCTAAAACCCCTTCACCTCATATCCACCACTTCGCAGATTACTTCATCCATGCTACTTCCGTGGTACCAACTAAAGTTAATTGTCTTAACTTTTGACTTACTATAACAAAGCATATAAACATCACCCAACACAATCAATAAGAAGACTAGTCCCAATGGAAGTGCCTAGTTCATAAGAGCATTGTAATTCGACGCCGTGAAGATTTTCAATTAGTAAGGAATGAATAATTCCATGCCATAAACCACACCATTATTAATATTTCGAAATGTAAGACAATTTGTGACCTGAGAGCCAGTGCTTTGCCCTTGTCATGTGCCAAAACAGTAACGTGAAGCCTGGTACACATACGTTTGCACCTATTAATTAGATCTGTCGTCGATGTGTTCGGCTTTGCAGTAGCTGTCGAGAGAGTTGAAGAAAGAGCAAAAGAAAGATATCTATTGGGTCGAGCTATAGGCCCTACCGGCCAGGTGATAGGCCTATTATATCATGGGCTTAAACTAGAGCGTGGGGAGTGTGCTCAGTTATTATTATGTTTTATAGCGTTAGTGTTTGTATGACTACTAGGAAGCCCTCTAACGACGAGGTTAGAAATATAGGTTTATTTATACAACTCTATTGGCCTTTGGGATTTATGAAAGGCGTCTCGATGTGTCTTAAATAAGCGAGCTGAATAGCCTTGTTGGGGTAGTCCTGTCAGAGGTGTTTGTCTCCAGAGTGAAGTTGGGTCACTGAAGGGTAGCTGCTAGGTCGTAGGTATGGGTAAGGGCTCAATATTATTGATTCCTGAGTCCCCCCAAGAAGTATTGGGAGGGAACTCATCTTTATATAGTAAATACTAGACTGTCTCCCCACAATTAAGCTACTTCTATCCTGCTGCGACCCTAGTCCTGCAACCCATAGTATTCAGCGGATACGACTATCGTGGAGCCTGCTGTACAACTACCAAGTAGAGCCGTCACTATATATATAGATGGATAGAGAGATAGATAAATTAAAATACATACGAATAAAGGAGAGGGTGAGAGTGGGGAAGAAAAGGTGCGTAGTTGCTGCTGCTGCCATGGTAAGTGAGCACGAAGTACACTAAATAAGCACACAAAAGGCGTGATTAAATACCAATTATTCGTACTTAAGAAAAAAAATTGTGATTTGGAAGCGTACGAATAGTATACAGAACATTATCTTTTTCCCTAGTTACAGAACTTATCCCATAATGCCACCAGATCATCGGCAGCTAACTATCTTGATCGCTAATACACTATTCATACAAATTTAAACAACTTTATTCACCTAGTTATTATATATCGTATTTTAAAAAGGTACCTAAGGTATGTTTGAGCTGGCATGTTAGCTAAAGTTTAATGTATTATTTTGTTTTCTGATAATTGCGTATTTAACACAACCTTCTAACCCTAATTCCATTAACGATCCAGAACCTCTATTAATGCGTGAACCTTATTTTTTATAAATCGTTATATTTGTGTCCCGGCATATTAAACAGTGGCCACTTCTAGCTCAGCGCTACTTACAAATAAATGAAAGGGGTATGTAGACACTTGCTTGTCACAGGCTATTTCCGTTAAACTACGCAATTTAAAACAATTATCTAGGTATTGGCGATTCTGAAGAGAAAACTCAAGCTACTACTCATTGTCATTTACAATGAAGAAAAAAAGGTACAATGCTTACAGTAATACGCTACTCTAGGCACTCGGCATGTAGACAGCACAAGCTTCGACAGCAATTAGGAGCTTAGATGATTTCGATTCTTGACGCTGCTGAAGTGTCCCGATATGCTTCTATTTAGTACTTAGGCGCTGTCAGTTTTGCGACGAGTGTCTTGGCTAGAAGACTGAATTTTCTCGCATTAGATAGGATCTATCTAAGCAAAGCGACGAGCGATTTAGGAAGCGCAACACGATTAGTAACCGCGGCAAGCAAAATAACGACCATGGAGATCAGAGAGGCTTATCCTACTAGAAACATTGTGTTTGTGTACGTGCGTGAGAACGTGGTTAAATACCTAACCTATCGAGCGAAGTAGGTAATGCACATGCCATGTCGTGATTACCACGTTGTCAAGGCGTGCTCCGTCTAGACCCAATCACAAGCCAGAATAACCAGTATAGTTCCAATTTCGCCATGACTGAAGACGGTTACTGGTTTCTGACGCCATATCGTACTGTCGAAAACCCACACATATAATAAGACTCGCTAGACGCCACTTAAAGGTTTTGAATTTGGATGGGGTTAGGTGTTCATGGTAACTAGAGTATCTCTAACACGGTCAATATTCCCACCTTAATTGAACTTATCATCTCTCTGACTTGACAGCGTGAAGAGGTCCCAGCGTCGGATATCCTGATATATATTCATAATGGAGGAGGTCGACAAAGCTCACGCGGGGATCGCCTCGCAGAGCCCCGAGGCGTCCGTGTCTGAGACGGCTGGCCTCGTGATTACCGAGAAGTCGCTGCTGCGGAAGATAGATGCACATCTACTACCGGCTGTTGCGTAAGTAGGACCGCCTTGTGCCTCAGACAAATTGGTACAGATCAAGGGGCATAAAACATGGCATCGATACTGACGGAATGTATGCTGTATAGTCTTTTATATCTGCTCAGTTTCCTGGACCGCAGCAACGGTGGGATCCTACCAAACCAGCCGGTTCGCATAACCACTAATTCAGCATCTCCGCAGTGGGCAATGCCAAAATCGAGGGTCTCCTGGGCGATTTGAACACAGGTAAGTCATAACTTACCGGCATCTGATAGCTATTTCTGACGTCAACACTACCGTAGATGGGGATCACTACCTCACAGGCCTCAGCCTCTATTTCGTCGGATACGTACTATTTGAAGTAAACAGAATAAATAAAACCCACCCAATTCCACACGAGCCCGATAGACGTGGATGAAGCTGACGGGGAATAGATTCCATGCAACATAGTCTTGAAGCGAACGAGTCCGAGAACCTGGCTTCCAACTCTTACCATTGTGTGGGTAGGTACCCTGAAGCTTTTTATACGAATTAGAAGACGAGTGTTTCAATTTCAGAAAAATGATGTATTGTATGACAATGAGCGATGCTTCGTTTGATTCCAAAAGCCGCTAATTTATGTGACTGACATGATCATCCTGTAGGGAATAGTCGCTACGTTGATGGGTGTAGTGCAGAACGGGGCTGGGTTTCTGGCCGCTAGGTTTTTCCTCGGCGTTGCAGAGGCCGGTTTGTTTCCGGGAGTGACATACTACTTCTCTATGTGGTACAAGAGAAGAGAGCGACAGTACCGCGTGGCTCTTTTCTTCAGTGCGGCATCACTGGCCGGCGCTTTCGGAGGCGCGCTTGCCTACGTGAGTTGTCTTGAACGATTTCCCCCCTCCGAGGGAAAAAAAAGGGGGCTATCCCACGACTAAACTTTTCCAAGGCCATCGGAAGACTTAAGGGCGTGGTGTGGACAAATGGATGGCGTTGGATCTTCATACTCGTATGTTTTTGGCCCCCCCCCTTTATATTTTGGAAATTCATTAACTATCGCAAATAGGAGGGTATCGCGACCGTGCTCATCGCCGCGGCGTCCTATGGGTTTATACATAATTACCCGGACACGAGTAAGTTTCTCAACGATGACGAGCGGAAACTTGTACGTCAGCGACTGGCGGCAGATTGCGACGCGACGAACGAGGAAGACTTTAGCTGGGCTGCTGTACGAGAGGCTCTCCGAGATCCCAAATGCTGGCTGTACGGGTTGGGATTCCACACTATGAGTCTTCCTCTATACACGCTGTCACTATTCCTGGTGAGTGGACGCAAAGCATAATCTTCCTTCATGGCGAGCTGGACTAATTAATCGGCCTTCAGCCGACTATCATCACCAACTTGGGCTATGCCGCCGCCACGGCACAGCTGCTCACGGTGCCACCGTATGCCTTTGCATTCGGGACGACGGTAACGGTCGCCGTACTATCGGAGCGTCTGGGCAAGCGGGCTATGTTTATTGGAGGTTCGGCTATTTTTGCCGCCATTGGATACTCTGTATTGCTCGGCAACACCGACCCGGTGGCCCGGCCTGGGGTAAGCTATGTCGCCGTGTTCTTCGCCGCGGGAGGGATATACCCCGCGACGGCCCTCGTCCTATCCTGGCCGACCATTAACGTGTCGGGGCAGACGAAGAGAGCGACTGCTACCGCCATGCAGATCAGTATTGGTAACGTCGGTGCCGTGGTAGGGACTCAGTTGTACCGGACAAACGACGGACCGCGGTTCATTCTGGGACATTCGTTCGCGCTGGGTTACTTGTTGGCGAATGCTGTAGTTGTGATGCTTCTGGCCATCGTCCTGAGGAAGGAGAACAAGCAGCGCGCCTTGATTGCGGAAGAGCTTAAGGAGATCGGGGAAGTTCCGGATTGGAGAGGCGACGCGGACCCTAGATGGAGATACGAGTACTAGGATATCTCCAGACTGAGCTTTTAGTAGCACTTTTTGGAGATAAAACTTTCTAGACGAAACCATATGTGCAGTGGTGAGATTCCTGAATTGATGTTGCATATTACCGTTCTGCCTGCGCAATTCCCTGTTGCCTCAACGGCTAACCAACAGATTCTGTACAAAGCCACCCACCTCTCTGAGTAGATAGACCTGGGGGTCGTCTAATACATATACTTTAAAAAGTTTTTAATTCTATGCGCCTTGTTTGGAATCCAACCTGGCGAGTCGCCTAAAAGCTGAGTTTTCCAGGATGGGAAATTCGCCAATCATGGAGATGTCCTGAGTAGAAGTAACCACATGTTTGCCCATAGCCATTTCCGCGAGGAATCGGCCGAGCGGCTGAGTAGGACTGTGCACACTGGGAAGTCCAACCCGGACAGGTGTGAGCATGAAGGGAGCGATTGTGCGATATAACAGCGGCGCTGTGGGAATGTACTGTTGTATCGCCTTGTGGGCCGTTCCGTCAACGACGGCTGGGCGAATAGAGCTGGCGTGCAGTAGAGGGTTCTTCTTACGCAGTTCGGCGAGCGCGATCTCCGTTTCTCCTTTCACGCGGGCGAATATGAGCGAGAACCGACCCGGGTCTACTGTCGCTCCGCGGCCAGAGACGTAGACGAAATTGAAGGGCTCGTTTTCGTGAGCGAGGTCTTGGAACGCTTCGCCTGCGGCGAGTGCGTAGTCCTTCGTAATCTTTATATAGTCTCTATACACGAATTAGCAAAGCATGACATGTAGCTAAAGCCCGACAGATCGCATCGATAAGCGACTGCGCATAACCCACTCCTTGCTAACTTGAGTCTGGCTAATGCCCACTATACCGTTCAGAGTCAGTTATCGGCTGTATGGAGTGCTCAATCAGACTTTGTGTGCAAATAGGGTCCCAATATAGCAAAGCAACCACAGGCCAGAGCTATATCGCAAGGAAACGGTGGAGTTGGTGAAGAATACAGCTGGGTTTGGCTTACAGGCCCACTACGCGCATGCAAGCATGTCAGTCGAGATGTCGAAGTTCAGCGTTACAGAAACTGCTCAATGATGCGAGATAGGGAGGCTACAGGACGGCCCGGGTGGGGGCTATACGCACCACACAACCTCGAGCGCCCTTCAGTTGGTCAAGGACTGCAGACTCATATTTGGTAAAGTCCTTGTGAATGATGACGTTGATTCGAGGGTCTTTGGTGTCCTCGGCCATTGGTACTGGTCTCCGACTCAGGATAGATATCTTGGTGACGTCTTTCATCTTGATCATGGCGTCTAGCACACCAGACCCTATTAGGCCCTATGACTCCTGTCAGGACTTGTGGTGCGACGTCTACATGCAAACGGAACAACACGAGGGAGGAGGAGGAGGGGGATCTATTCAATAAGCAGCTTACTGTGGCCCCAGTGAGGATTAAGTGCATTGTGCTTGTATTTGGACAAGCTATGTTTGTGTAGTGTGAGATGTAGGAAAGAGCTCGATAGATTGGTGAATCGCCATGTCCACCTGGCAGCGAGTAGCCTCACGTTGGAAGATCTCATGTTTATATATCTCATGTTTATATACCTACCTAGGGATATATATAATTAGGTAGGCTTACTTACGTAGTGCAGTATAGGTACAGTTTCCCTGCGGCTTGCACGCTTCTGGCTTAACTCCGTAGGCTCCGGGAACTGTGGGACAACAATAACCTATCTCCGTCTGATTGCATACATACCTAGAGGTAGTAATCTACTACAGCACATGTAGTATACCTCTAAAATTTCGGTGCAAAGGCTAAGACCTAGCTCGAGCATCAGCTGGCCCTTGCGAGTTGTAGGATACCTAGGTAATAGCACTGGGGCTGACAGGCTGATTGACGCACCATGCAGGTACATACCTATAACTACCTACCTAGGTAGGTACCTAAGGTACATGGTACCTTATGTAGGTACCAAATTAAAACGGTTACAGGAGTGATCTTATAGCCGAGACCATTTCCAAGGTCCGTGACTATCACGGAGATGAGCTAACTAGCGAATACCAATAGTGCTGTCAGGAATCGAACCTAACTCCCAATTAGTAGACTCATACTGGCACCCGGGTGTGCAACCATCACTCACGGTGATTGTCTCCCATACCCCCTCCTTTACGCTAGCGTATGTAGCAGATAATACATGCACAGTACATTAGTAAGGCAGCACACATGTGCGCATATTAATCCTCAGGTAAAACTCTACACTGTTGTACTGTATTTACTATTTCAGACCCTTTATCCCTACGCAGTATGCCTACCTCTCAACTCATCACAATTGGGACTTTGGCTCGGAATCTATGTTTACTATTGGGTATAAGGTTTTGGCGCTGAGTTATGTAAGTGATATTTTACATAATATTCTAGTATACATACATAGGCAGTACCTACATGTACTGCGTACTCTATGCTCGATGTGGGGTACCTACAGTAGTAGAGATTCGACCCGCTTACATGTACCTCTCTTACCTACAGGTATGCTCTATGTACCTCGGTAGGCACACGTACCGTAGTACCTGCTTACCTAAACGTGCAAGGTACTACGTAAACATCTCATACTTTAGATACCTTAGTACTCACCTACATACCTACCTACATGTGTAGGTACAGAGAATACTAGATATTTTTATTTATATCTCTATGTATGGATGTATGTAGGTGGTTTGTGACTTGATCGAGACCACTGCGCCTACCACCGCCGCCGCCGTCACCATCACCACCGTCACCGTCACCATCTCACCTGGCTTGCCTCAACCAACCCACGCGCTTCTCCCGTCCGAGCATCGGGCCATCGTTGCTGCTATGGTCGCCCGTCTGGTCATGTTATTATTGATAACCGATTCCCCGCTGTCATGTTCGCCGCCTTAGTCTAGTTGCATGCCGTTACCATGTCGGAAGTCTCGTCTTGGGTGTCCAACAGTGAGTCGAAGGACGAGGAGCGCTTGGCATCATGTTTCAACTGCAAGAAGTCCAAGGTCAAGTGTGTGCGGCCCGAAGGCTCGACCATCTGCTCGCGCTGTACCCAACGCAGGCTGGAATGCAGCGCGCCCCTCTTCCACGTTGGCCGACACAAAGGAGTCAAGAAGTAATTGATGCTGGCCATCTGTCACCTCTCTACACCCACTAACATGTTTCGCTAGTAAGCACTCGGGACTGGAGAAGGCCGTGTTCCAGATCGAACAGGCCTTGAAGAGGACTCATCCGGGCTCTGATCAGATCCAGAATTCCGAGCAGTCCGCCGAGTTGAGATATCTGCTTGAGAGGAGTCGAGACCTCCTCAGCGCTGAGAGAAGCCAACAAAATTCCAGCTCTGGCGCGAATGGGCGCCGGCGCGATGGGTCCGTTCCATCCCCCCAACAATCATCAACTTCCCATGGGACGCCGCCCTCGCAGACCGACTCGCGTGATGCCGGTACTGTCTCCCAGGCTGTGGATGATGACCAGCTAAACTTAGACGACGCTGAGAACCCCCTGCAGCTGCTCGCGAGGACTTCCGAGTTGTTGTCTTCCATTGGGGCTGCCAATAACGGGTCAGCTGTTGGTCATTTGCCGTCCAAGTATCTCCCGAGCCGAGAGCGGGCTCTCGGAAACGATCATGATGGCAATTTGCCCGTATTCTTTGGTCGTTTCCAACCGCGTCTCGATGTTGGTCCAGACCTAGACCCTATCGAGCTTGGTCTCCTCACACTTTCCGAGGCCGAGGCGTTATTTACATAGTAAAGCCGTCTCTCCATACCTCTCGAGGCGCTTTCTAGGCTGACAGTCGAGTTAGTTTCTACGACAATCTCGCGCATACAAGATGGGGGATTGACCCCGTCCTGCATACCGTTGATTTCGTGCAGAGACGCTCGGCCTTCCTATTCACGTCAATAGCTGCGGCTTCAGCGCTCTTCTCGCCGTCCCTAGAAGCCCTGCATAAGCGACTCTCAAGGCACCGTCAGAAGCTTGCAGATCTAGTCATGACCAAACGTTTTAAGTCTGTCGAGATTGTCTTGGCATTCATGGTTAACATTCCCTGGATTCCGGCTGGTGAACACTGGGCCGATGATGAAACCTCGACATACATGTCCATGGCGTTGAGTATTGCGGTAGACCTGTATTTAAACAAGATAATACTACCCTCATCGCCAGACGCGCCCTTCTCGAGAGATAATATCCCCTTGTCTGACCAGATCTCATCTAGGAGAGCCCTCAATGTTGATGGCTTTACTGAAGTTGATCCAGAGTCGGAGTTGGGCAGACGGCTATTAAGAAGGAGGGAACGAACATGGCTATCTCTGTTCGTGCTTGAAAGAGGGTAAGGAACCCGACGTAAATAAAAAAGGTGTTAGTGAATTAACGAGCGTTTCATTGCCTAGGGTATGCCTAGCGAGGGGAAGAAGCTACATGTTGCCTATGTCGCAGCTGATTGAGAATTGCGATCAATGGCACCTCTGTGAACTTGCAGATCGTTGGGACGGGTCTATAGTCTCTGTGACTGTTCTCCGTAGAGACTTGGTAAGAATCCTAACTCTCGTTCTTGACTGACAAATTGCTAATCGCCCTTTTTCTAAGGCAAAGTTAATTACGACCTTGCGGGGGATTTGCGATAGCTACGTAAAGGGGGTTAGCGAGGCGACTGTTGTCGATGAGTACGCATACCTGCTCGCTCTATTATTCTGAGCAACGACTAATGCGCTCCGAAAGCTTGAAAAACGAAATCACTATATTTTTTGACAGGTGGTATCATACTTGGCCCTTCCAATTAGGAGACCGGGAGCGTGAGTTGCTTCATTTTCTTCAGTGAGGACCATTCACTAATAGTATATATAGAGTTTGCGCTGCCGCCCTATGTGGAAATCCTCGCTTCTCACACCCGTTTATCCATGTACTCCAGCATCATCAACCACAGCACAGCGCCAATCGGAGCAAGACACTTTTTCCGAGCCGCGGGTCTATCGTCTGCTCTCAATGTATTACGAGTTGCTGTCCAAGGGGAAGGACAGCTTCGGTCTATGCCAAACAACACCGCCATTATGATCTCTTTCGCCGCATGTTTTGCGCTGCGAGTGAGCACAGTTGCAGACGACAGAGGATCGAGTCTAGCACCAAGCATCCGGGCGTTGATCGCAGAGACCATCGATGTCCTAGATAGGATAGGGTCAACGCCCGTGCAGAGGAAGGGACTCTCTTGCCTCTTTGCCGGGCAGCTCAGGCAGATCCTCAAGCTTGCCCTACGATCCGCTGAGACTGCAAGGGTGCCGCTGGCGGAGAGCAATGGAATCGTAGACACGAGCCCCGTCTACACCAACCCCACCACCACCAACACCGCGCACATAGCGACCAGCCAAGTCGCGACGCAGCTGCAGATGCCTACGGGGGACATGCCGTCCGATTACTTACTGTTCTCTACTATGTCTAACGACCAGCTGAACGAGGCGATCAACAATACGGATGTGGGACTCGACGCGTTGTGGGAAGACTTTCAATTTCAACAGCCCTCGGATTTGGACTGGATGGATTGGAGTACGTTCGCATGACCAACAAACCTCGGGGTTTTGCCAGCACGATGCTCATGTGAAGACTCGCATTTGTTTACGTTTTCATTGCAAAGGTGAGAGGGGTGGGCAGGCAAGTGGCGTTATACATATTGGAAGACATATCCACGGGCTCATGTGGTAATCCTAGGGGCCCGATAGTCATTCATTTGTTGTGTAGGTGCGTTTGTTATACGCCACGTATTTGATTTATTGGATGGCTGGAACATCACTGCGTTTCTCACGCCATAATACCCGGTTGCCCCTCACAGTATTTGCGGCTCACCACTGATGACTCCTGGTTCTGTCCTGGCGCACCATCTCGTCTCTCGCTAGTGTTAGTAGTAAGTATATATTCAGCTACGGCTGCATGCAGTTAAGATCGGCAAATGCGACAGGAAAGTACACATACATACTAGGTATTTATCTTGACCGCTGTAGTACCTACATGGAATTGACTAGTCACCGGACGTTCTCGGTGCAGGATTTGGGGTTCTCGCCCCAGTTCAGTAAGCGGATCGAATCACAAGCCGATCTTCATATCCAGTACCGTGACGAGGGATGTCCATCCCTACCTGGCTTTCGTACTACCCCGCAAAATCCAAGAGAACCATGGTGCTTATTTAGACGATCTTGGTGCAAAAGCTAATATGGTTTTCGTTCCAGCTCCCCCTGCCGCACTCAGTTTCCTGTTTGTTTGTTTTTTTTTTGTTTTTTTTATCAGTGTAGTGTAGCTACTCGCCGCGCAAGTGCAGGAGAACAGCGACGATGTCAGTGATAGAATCCGACATGAAACCAGCCAAGCTGGACGGAGGCGGCGTCGAGGAACTGGAGAGCGTGGAGAATGGCGACATGGTTTCCGCTTCGGAAATCGCTACTAACAAGAAACTAGAACGGCGAGTCCTCTGGAAACTCGATACTAGGTGCGTTTGCAAACATGTCTAAAATACAAGTAAAATACAAGTAAAATACAAGGAATTGCATATTCTCGCGCTGGGTTGCGATGAAAGGGGGTGGGCAGGTAGATGGGCTGAATCGAGCTAACGGCAGCTTTTGTTGCGAGCTGTATAGGATTCTCCCTATCCTCGCCTTGCTATTCCTGTGCTCTTTCTTCGACCGGACGAACGTGGGCAACGCTCGGCTGTACGGTCTCGAGGGCGAGATCGGCATCTCCGACCACCAGTATGACATGGGCCTCGCCGTCTTCTACGCTACATACATCTTCGGCGAGATCCCGAGTAATCTGATCTTAAAGAAGGTCACGCCAAGCGTCTGGTTGCCCTGTCTTGCCTTCTTCTGGGGCATCGTCGCCATGAGCACGGGCTTTATCAAGACTTTCCCGCATTTCGTAGCCATTCGGGCCCTTCTCGGGTATGCCCTCTTCGATTTATCTTCCTCCTGATCCGCTAGGGATGTTAGGATTTTCGTCATAACTCCGGTTTGCTAACGCTTGTCCTATAGCCTGTGTGAGGGCGGACTACTACCCGGCATGGTAGGGTCCACAGAGCCATTCGCACAACAACCTGCTAACCTAACTCGCTCGTAGATTCTGTATTTGTCAAGTATTTATACAAGAGGCGAGCTTGCAATTCGGATAGGTATTTTCTATACCTCTGCCTCTCTCTCCGGCGCATTTTCAGGTACGTAAACTATCCTCCGTCCCATCACCACACACCAGAGACAGACAGTTGACTGAGTACTCCCAGGGCTACTCGCTCGAGCCATTTCCGAGTTGGGCGGCAGGGGTGGTCTGAGTTCATGGAGATGGATTTTTATCATCTTTGGCCTCTTCGTACGTCGAAAGAGGACTCTGCTGTCCCGGGCGAGATGTTAATAATTCTGCTTCTAGAGCTCCACGGTGGGCTTCACTTCGTTTTGGCTACTACCGAATGGCGTTGCCTCGGCTAGGTTCTTCAAGCCCGAAGAACGAGAATACGCTATCGGGCGCTTACGGGCGCAAGGCGCTGGTAATGGCGGCCGAGAACAGTCAGTGGATTGGACTCGGTCTCTCCTCGGTACCGAAGACGGTTTGGCTAACCAGGGTTGTAGGGAGGAAACAGAGAAGTTCGCGTGGTCCGAAGTGGCCCGTGGCGTCTTCAACTGGCAAACATGGCTCTCTGCGTCAGCGTACTTCGGGATCCTCAGTGGATTGTACAGCTTCGGTCTCTTCGTACGTAGCGATTCCCCATTTGCGACCCGCCTAGGAGAGCAGGACTCTGACCAGTATCCAGCTGCCGACCATCATTCAAGGTTTGGGCTACACGGCCAATGAAGCCCAGCTTTGGTCGGTCATCCCTTATGCTGTCGCTGCTGTTGCTACACGTCAGTGGCCACTCCCCTCCTCCCCCTTTCTTCTCCTATTCGAGGAGGTATCAATATTAACTGGACAACCGGCTAGTCTGCACCGCCTACATCTCTGATCATTTCCGGGTTCGTGGTATCGTCATGCTATGCTCACTACCCGTCGCTATTATCGGGTACGCGGTAATTGCTAACACCCATATCACGTCGGTCAAATATGGCATGACGTTCCTCATGGCGACTGGCCTGTACAGCAGCGTTCCACCAGTTCTTGGGTGGCTCTCTAATGTAAGTGCGAAATTTGCAATGGGAATGAGGGACTATCCCCGCGAGAGTTCAAAGCAGTACGTAATTAACCAACAAGTATAATGTAGAACTCGGCTGGCCACTACAAGAGAGCCACAACGAGTGCGCTTCAACTCGCCATCGCAAACGCCGGTGGGTTTGTGGCCGTGTTCATTTATCCCAAGGCCCAGGGACCGCAGTACCACAAGGGTCATACTATCATTCTCAGCCTTCTGACGGCCGGGTGGTTCCTGTGAGTGATTGATGATGGCCAGTTTGCGCATTCGGCTAACCCATGGAGCAGTGTTCTTTGTAACGTCCTGTACTGCTGGAAAGTCAACCGAGACAAAGCCATTGGTAAATATGACAAGTATAAAGGGTATAAGGACGACCGAGATCCCACTTTTAAGCTGGTTCTATAGAGAGAAAGTAGGTCCAATCTACATCTATAGTCGGCACGAAGGAGCAAACAGTCCTCTGAAGCTCGAGCATCAAACGTGTGTGTGGAAAAGGAAGGCCTCGAGTAGAAGATTCGTCTTTGTAGGCTTGATCTCGATTACAGTATGCTCGCAGTCAGTAAATACGATATATACTTCTGCTCCAGGTCTGGAGTTTGTAATTGAAAGCCGTTATTGTCCAGTACACATAAGCAAAAAGGCAAGGTACCCTAGCTGCATGTAAGGGGACGGTCTTGCGCAAGAGTAATGTGTCTAATCTATATCTATATCTATATCGTTAAAAGCTAAACGGTACTGTTAGTGGCAATGGGTAGCATTTCATCCTAGGCATGAGAAACGCCCCTCAGGGATTGCTGTTACAACCTAGAGTCTAGCCTTATTTGTCTTTCTAACGCACGCTCTTCCATCTCTGTCCTATTTTCTGTGCCTCGAGAGTAGTTACCCCCTTCCTATCCTTCTGTAATATTGATTCGTACGATCTACGATGCCCATCCAACACTCATAAATCCCTTCCTTACCGGTATAGGGTTATGAAAGAGGCAGGTACTTTTTCAGGCTCTATTCGGGTTTAGATCTGAGCCGTGCCTTTCATTGTTTAGCTCCCGGTTGTCTAATATCCCGGAACATCACATGAAAGATGTCCTATCTTGACCTTAGTATTCTTTGGTTTCGTCTTCAAAGTACTCCTCATCGAGACTATTTTTGTAAGTTGTTGCTGTCTTCATTGTTCTTATTGTTGGGTAATTCCAATGTTCTTGTCATTGGCGTCATTCTCAATTCTAATGTTGCTATCGTGAACAATTGTTTCAGGAGTCTAAGTAGAATGGATTTAGGGGGTTAGCGTTGAGCAGCCTTCTCGGACCTTTATAAAACCCTTTCTCTCCTTCCTCTCCTTCCTCTCCTTCCTCTCCTTCCTCTCCTTCCTCTCCTTCCTCTCCTTCCTCTCCTTCCTCTCCTTTTCTGCTTGTTTTCTCGACTATCCTGTATTATCTGTAGCCCAGATTATGTTCCCCTTATTTATTAGGCTGCATTTTTCCTTTCCTAGTCATAGTTCTTAGAGTCATATCTGTAATCTCGATAGGCACCATGGACCTTGAGGGTAAACTATCTCATTTCATAGATTCAATGCTCTTTGAAGGTAGTTTATTAGTCTTGTTAGCATAGAATTCGTTACATGATCCAAGTTCTCTCTCTTCAAGCTTGTCTTTTCAATTTTATTCCTATTATAAGTATATCCCTATTAACATGGAATGGTATAGCTGCTAAGGTTCATACCTTCTATCCAAGCTTGCGCCAGGGTCTATATACAACTAGTTCAAGCTTCCGAACCTCCGGGATCCGCCAATATGTCTCAGATAAGTGAGGGCTAAATAGCTTCACTTCTGAATACGTGAGACAGTCTCAATAGATCTCAGTTCAGCGTAGTACGATCTAATTGTCTCACCGAACTACGCATTTGGGTATCGCACACAAGGTATCAAACAAGGTGTTCAGCACGTTTAGCGCGTATAACACCTGCACTCTCTTATAGCACAAATCATTCATATATGTATAACTAATAATGTTCACAGGCTTAACAGGCTTAGCTATACCCTTGTAGCTAAACCAGCCATATACACACACCTACATGTACACTAAGAAATTTGTAACTTTATAACTAGTTAATGTTTATATAATAAAACAATTAATACTATTAAATTTATAATGCATCTTTTATTTCACTTAGCTACTTTATTAAATGGGCCACTTAAAAAACTATATAAAATCAAAAGAAAAGTTTTTAAGAGATAAAATGAGATAAAACTTGTGTGAATTAAGACATTGATAGCAATATTTGGGACATAGTGTGATGTGGTGAAGTAACCGTGAGAACAAATGCCTTTCGAGAAAACGCACTCTATTCCCGTGCTTTATGCAGATCTAGCCTGCCTTGAACGCCCATTACCTGCCTATCTATACAAAAGTCTAAATGTTAGGCAAAGACAAGGTGAATTACGTGGAGTCAATGAATGTATCAGTACTGTTGCTCTTCCGGGAGGAACCTTAGCTCCTGGCCAGCAACCTTGCTAGCCCGAGGCGTGGTGGGAAGCATGTATATAGGGTGGAATATTACCATGAGCGACGTGGCAATAGCAACGGGGAAGCCGTCAAAAATAATGAATAGAACCTCATTGTGGCCTAGCGACCCGAATATTCCCTCCGAGTATTCAGCAACCCTGAAAGCTGAGCGGCCGATGATCAAGACGATGGCCGTGAGTATGTAGATGACGAAGTTTCTAACACGCGTGTCGTTCTGGTCTAATTTGCCGTATTTTTTGGGACGGAAGAGGTTGTTTGGCCAGATGACTCCCATGAATAATATGAAGAATACTGACAGTGAGATAACCTGTAGCGTTAGACCGCCAATGATGATACCTTGGCCTGTGGATATTCCGCCATCCAAAGGGACATCGTGTTCACTGAAAGAGACGCCTCCGCCAGAAGCTTGGATAAGGAGAGCAAATAAGTCGCTAGGGATGAATATTCGAGCATACAGCCTGGGCCTAATGTTGAATTTGCCTCTTCCAAGGTAGTCGGCTATCCGGCCAATGCAGACGTAGATGCTATGAAGCTTTGTTAGTGAGGGTTCAATTTGAGGAACACAGTGGTACTTGACTTACGCTGCGCTTGTGAAGACGGGCGCAAATGTGATCAAGGAATATTGAATAATCCAACCAATTCGAACGAATGGATGGGCATATCCATAAGTTCGCGACACAAAACCAATAAGCTCCAGTAAAGCACCAAGGAGCACGGAGATAGTGTAGCCGAGCCATTTTCGCTTGTGAATGGTGATAAACAGGCAACGGCCAATTATGGCGACGTAGACAATGCTAAAAAATATGTCGATGCCCAAGTTCGGTCGATAGCCATAGAAGGAGTCAGACAGCGAACAGGTGCTCAGAGTGCAACTTTCAGATGACATCGTGATGATACCGCGCCGGGGGCGGACGGTGTAGACGGGGGGACTTTGAACTGTGTGATATTAACTATCAAGGATATGTATGAATGTGGCGATTACGGGAATATCTCTAATTGCCTTGTTTGAAAGGAATCGAACATGTAGATAAAAGACAAACAGCTCTACACAGAGAGCATACGAAGAACACACACGATCACATACATACGTATATATATATATCGATAGGGTGCGCCTCACATGGAAGCTGCTGCCTGGCATTGTTTAAGTCGAGATACGATTAGACTCTGAATCTAGATATGCTTAATACGACTCAATCCCACTGTTGGTTGTATAGCCTCAGTGCCACGTATGCCCCCTGAACAGAGCCCTTTCCGCGTATAAGGGTGGTAATGGGAGAACTTCGGGATTCTGAAGAGGGGGTTCATGACGACCGTGTAAAGCCAGTTTATGGTGTTCTGCTGGGATCTTGCAAGTCCGCGTATAGGTATGTAGGGCGAGCTGAGCTAGCTGAGGGTTTCCGCGGAAAGGGATGTTTGCGATTGGTCCCAACCAAAGTAACCCTCAAGCTGAGGCTTGGCTAGACTAGGGCTAGGAACGGCGGCGGGAACTAGTGCCCAGGCGGAGCTAAACGAGTCAACTTGCCTCGAAGGATGTAGATAACCCGAGATCTAGTTGTCTACAGACGTCGGACTCCCGGTAGACGCTTAGTAGTATAACCACACATACACCAGACTACCTAGGTAAATAATCTAGCTGTGCTATACCCAAGCTACAATGATTCTATTATTTACTATACATAGTCCATCTATACGCAAGGGAGCCATCAGGCGCGATAAAACTGTAGTCTAGGTATACCGGTAGGATACGGGTTCTCATCAGTCTAGAAGGCGACCAGCCTGACTAGCAGCGGACTATACTACATAGGCCGTGCAATCTAGACTGCACACTTGGATAATAAACAGGGTAGCACCTATATAAGATTTACCGCATGGCCCATGGCCCTAAAAGAAAATAATTAAGACACCGACAATGCAGGAGGCTCTTTTTTAATCTTTATCATTCCTCGCGGAGTCATCAGCTTGGCTATTAAAGGTATACGCAGTGAAAGAGGGAGGCCGATGGAATAAATAGGCCGTTGATGAGGACGCGAGACTTACAACAAGGTTGTATACAGCTCAGGACCCATTGAAGGCTTGAGGAAAATGTCTCCACAGTAGCCTAAAACCTGGAAATATAAATAATTGCACGGGATAAGACCATTTATTCTTAAAATGTCCTAGTCGCCATCCGCCACAAGAGCGTGTATCTCTAAAGCCCTCCTCGCGCCAAGACTTGAACATCAGGCAATGGATGCAGTCGTAATTTTCAAGACTCGCGTGAATTTAAGGAGTCCCGGCCCAGTTGATGACACCGTGTTGTTGCATGCGCTCGAACCCTTGCTGCTAGAATGCCGATACGTTATCTCCGAAACCAACTGGAATGGCATTGAGAATGACGTTGATAGTCTCTTCATCAGGACGGTCGACTAATAGTAAGCTCGGTGTATGAACATCTGGTCAGTTCTAACTGTGTCGGGAAAATAAAAGGAGAGATTGGATCAAGATACGCGGACTCTGCGTAGGAAACTGTATCTACACATAATAAGAGACTCGCTTCTCCGTCGCAGGACATGTATGCACTGAAGGGATAAGACGGAGGGTCTTATATTTCTATGGGACTATAACCAGTATGCGCCCCTCGCTCTCCTAGGATATTAGAACATTTAAGACTGAAGCGCCTGCTATAAGCCGAAAACTTCCTGAAGATGAGAATTGCAGGCTCGCAGCGCCGAATTTGCTGGCTAAGTAGATAGTAATTACATTAACGTAAATTAGCACTAAGAAATAAATCACCTCCAAGTCAACTCGTAGACTCACGATTGCATTGCCCAAGTCTTGCTGCTCCTAGACCACTAACTAAATTTCCGATGGTAATTCCTGGATATAGAGGAAGGACAAGAAGCTACATCATGTCGTAACGAAGCCTTTATGCTCCGGAAGTAAATTACAAATGTAATATTCTGTGACGGCCAAGGCCACCTCAAGACATAAGTTAAACCTAGGCACCCACTTGAACGGCCCGGATATCTAGATTGAGTAGTAGTAGCATATATAGTATTATCTCATAATTGATCTTAATATCAGTCGAACTCCCTGAACTTTGAATTAAAATCGAACCCATTGCGTTAAGGCGAGTCGACACTGTCGGACAAGAGCCGAGAAAAACAAAAGGGGTAACGCTGAAGCACAACCAAAGCGGACCAAAAAGGGCGCCGTTCCTAAGGAAACATTGTAAGCGGATGACGCTAAACTACAACGAAATACTAAAAGATCCTCAGCTAGGGACGGGTACAGCTGGGACGGGTTTGCTAGGCATAGCTTTAGTGGAGGATTCAAAAGCCTTTGGCAACAAGACGGCAGAATCGAGCAAAATGGTGTCTACAAAGGAGTATGGGTGTGCGCCATTGGTACTACCGCGCTAGAATAGCGGATGGGGTGCATATTGACAAGTATCCAAGAGATATTTACAGGATTGACGTCATGCCGGTCTCTTTTATTGAAGATAATTATTGGAGCCGACGGTGAGGGGAGGCGGCAACATTGACCACAGCTCTCGAACACACATTTGTCCCCCTAGGAAAAAAATCACTAACCCGAATACTTAGCCAACAAAGTATGGGTGCGATCAACTGTTCCAACTCCTCTATCGCGACGGAATACATCTTTCAGGGAATTATTTCCCCAAGTTTCATAGAGGCGCGGGCTCGGCTGGCGATGCGTTTTTGACGATGATCTTACCTGCAGATTAGTCGCAATCAGTTACAAGACTCGTTGCCTACATACTTATCCCCTGATCGGCCTTTCACATTCAACTTAGTAAAGTGAATTGGGAGCGATTGGGGGGGTATATAAGGTCCCTCTAGATACCTACGTACTAAGTATGAGTGGATACGTCTTTTTGGTTCGTTGGTCAAATGGGGTTGACGAATGGATAGTGGCTAGTAAGGTATACTTTGGCCGTAGAGAAGAGTTGCTTGGTAAGTCTGATGATGCTCCTCATTTGGAGGTAACGGTATTTGAAGGAAGGTTTCATAAAAAACGGACATGAAGTTCTACCTGTAATTGTGTAGCTCTTTTCATCCACTGCGGGCTAAACCTTGGAGTCTTGTGCCTGTTTTCCGAATCTAGTAGGACTGTTGAGCCTGCTTATTGGACGTGTTCTAGGCGATAGCTGTGGTTCATGCACTACCTACCATACATGTATATTATCCAGCAGTTTGAGAGTGCTCGGTTCAAGTGAATAACACCGCCTTTGCGAGACATATAAACCTGCAATAGAAGGGAAGGTGATGTGCATGGCGGGTATATCTGATAGCCGAGTACGTTATCAAGCATAACGATCATTGGGTTTGTGGATGTTATCGCTATCTCCTGGCTCGGTATCATCCTCTCTGCCGTATCCGCGTCCATGCTGCTCCACGAGTATCGACGGGCTTCACGATAGTCCGTCCGTTGGATCGTCAAGTTCGGGTTTCGGTCCTTCGTGTTCGCTCGTGTTGGTTATGGCGAGCACGTTATATGCGTCTTTGTCAGTTCGTTAGTTTGTCAGTTCTTTAGCCTCCGCAGGCGCTGTTGACCACGGAGGAACTCAGATTGCTATATCGTGCCAGCAAATGACCTCGGCAATTTCGTTCAAAGTGCTTGAGCTTGGTCAGGGGCCGTCCAGCGAGCGACGTACGCCGCGCAAGGGCTATTAGCAACAACGCAGGAGATAGCCGAGAACAGAGCGGCCTGGAAAAAAACGGGTGTTGGTGTTACTACCGTGTTAGCGAGCGCGCGACAGAGCGTCACCCTAGCACAGCATCTCCATCATCGACGACTCCTTCACGAGCTCTGCCATTCAAAGGCCACTGCTCCCAAGGGTATTTGACGTGGAATCACGTTAGCTTTAACTCTAGAGCCTGGAGTCCGCCGACCTTAATTACAGTGGACGGAGACGCAGACAAAATCCTAGAGAACGTTGCGAAGTAAAATGTTAATAAGTCGTGGTATGATGACCGAATGGAGTACCTAGGTATGCTATGTATACTTATGGGCTCAGGCCTGAGCATCAATGATCAATGATCAGATAACCACTCATGATCAGTTATACGTGTACGCGCATACCCTGACATGCATGTGCGATGCCGATCATTACCGTGTATGTACATTATCACAGGTACCTACTACTCACTCCATGTACTCCACCCGAATACCTAACCCATAGCTCAGCACCTAATGTACCGGTACCGTACGGCGTATACTACCTACACTGGAATAATGTAGGTACCCATAACTCTAGCGAAGACTCATAATTACTTATTATCGTCGACTGGTATACTAGGTATGTAGTATATACTACCTAGGTAGTATTATATACTACGTGCTCATATACATAGCACATACTGTAGGTATTGTATACTGCATATTTACGGTATCTGGGTAGGTAGATATTGTAAGTGAGTAAGTACTTAAGTAGGTGTACCAATACTGCGTAGGTATGCCGCTAAGCGCTGGCCAGGTTGAAGCGAAACGACTTGGAGACGAAGATGGGCCTGATTAGAGACACTACTGTAGGTACCCACCTGAGCTGCTCTACGCAGTATCTTAAGTAAGTACCTCTAAGCACAGTGATTGGACCCCCTTTGGCAACCCCTTGTTCTATCTACCCTGGTCTCCTGTCTCGCTTCTGACCCTCGAAACCACTTCATCTTTTCATCACTCCACGTCTCCGACCGTTCCTGTTACATCACCTGTCGATCCGACAACGTCAGAGCCGGGCCTGAACCGTCTGTCGCTCGTTGGGACTACCTGATCGTGCCCTCGGAGCGGTGAGGCCCCTCCAGTATCGAGGCTTCCATCAGCATTCAATCATGCTCATTCATGCTTGGGGGCCCCGTTCCAGTGTCTCGCCAAGGGCGCTTGCCAGGCACGCTTTGTCCCATCCCTGCATCCAGCCCTGTCTCCAGGCCGTTGACGTTGCTGTTGCTGTCGCAGACATCGTGGCTGGTGCTGTTCGTGCTTCGGACACCCTTCCAATACAGTACGGGGCCCTCCCCCCGGCCAGCACAGGGTACCGGTAGTGTAGATTCGATGGACATGGCAACGCGAGCAACACGAGCACACGAGGGTGTTTGCGGGTTCCGCCGTGGAATTGGCTGCGACCTGTCTGGGGTCGCTAATAGGTGGCCCAGATCATGATCATGATCCCTAGGCATATGGTACGATTGCTAGCATGTACTAGCCTAGCATGCGACGATTGAGGGGTGAAGGGGTAAAGGGCTTGCGTTATTCGTCTAGATATGCTCAAGTCTGCTGACGAGTTTTGGTTTTCTCCGTCAAATAATAGGTTTCGCCTTGGAAACTTCTCGTTCCCCCCTCTTCTCTTAATAACCCTCACTATGATCTTCTCTTCTTCCATCTAATAACCTCACTCGTTGCTTGAAGCCAAGCCGACTTATTTTCTACCTACCTGCCGGCAGGCTTTTTCCCCTTCTACTTCTCGTTTTTTGCCAGTGGTGTGTTCGGCCGCTAGGTCGCATTCATTTCTTCCACAGCTCCATTAAGCTCGACCCGGGCGTCGTCGCTCTTTTGACGAATTTCTTCGACCGCAGGCCGGATTTCATGTTATATAACTATCTAATCTAATCGATCGTCGATCAACGTTCTGTTAGAAAACTTCACCGGGTATCGCAGAGTCAATATGACGTGGGTTACTGCAGTTGTTGCGTCCCTGCTTGTTATGCAGGTGTACGGCGCCCCGAGCACTATTGTGAGAGAGATCTTGGGTTCTAGTCGGTCGTCCTTGGAGAGGAGAATGGAAGAAACGGCCTACGGATTGTTGGACAGGCGGCAAAATTCGACTACTGCTTCTTTGAATCTGACGCAATGGGACGCCGATACTGTTTCGGCCTGCACAAAAACACTTTCTACGCTCTCTACTGCTAGCAATCCCTCCGGCATGGCGGTTTGCTACAACATGGTCCAGCTAAACACAGATCTCGGCGAGTTCATGGCTGATTTGCGGCTCTTTGAGGTATCACCTCCTTCAGGCGCTTGGGAGGGAGTCCCTCTACAACAGATGCAGGGTGGTGTAACGTTCACTGGAGCGACTGCCTCCGAGATTAACGGACAACGAGTGACGTCTCGTGACATGGGAGGCGATTCTCTCTCCCGACGCCAAAGTTCAGGTCCTACTCTTCATCGGACTTACATGATTGTTGGCCGGATTAACCAGGATCAGATGATCCCGCCCATGACAATGTATGTTCTTCGAATCCTTCTCCTAGTCCTAGTCCCTGCGCTAACTCTGTCTCTAGACAGAAAATAGAACCTTTAATCATGCCAATTTTCACTCTTACGGCCAAAGATGCCACGGGACAGACCATTTCCACAAACGTTTCTTCTAACGAGGCAGCGTTTGTGAATGGCATATTCGCCAAGGAAGTCGTCTTGTCAACCTTCAACCAAGCATCCCTGGCCGTTCAAAACATCACTTCAGAGCTAGAAGCCGGCAGAGTTGCATTCGTTCTTCCAGGAGTCAACCTACTGATTTTCCCGGTTGGCTTGGTAGTCACGAGTTTTTGGACACTTCTCGGAGTAGGCGCTTACGCTTATGGTACCTATGAGCGTTACAACTACCGCGAAACATATCGCAGGAGGAAAGCCATGGCTGGAGGCAAGGCTTATGCCACAAGGATTTAATGATGGTTTGAAGTTGCCAAGTCGGCGATAGCCTGCTGCATAGTATTTACGCAGTTCCTAAATGGGTCATTGACAGCATCCCACTCTAACTTATAGATGATTAAGCTTCTCTGTTGTTCATAAAACATGATTGCTCCTTGTACGCAATATATTATAATGTTGCCATCAATTGGCATTGAATCCACCTACTTTCGCAGCGCAATCTTCTATGCCATTTGGTCGTGCTCTGACTGGGTAGCACCGCTGGCCCACGTCTCCTGCTCTTTCTGAAAATATGGGTTGTTTGGGTTGTTGCCAATAGCTCGTCGATTCCATCCAGTTTATCTCTCTCTTTCTCCCGCTGCAGTCTTTCTGAACTCGAGGTTCCGAATCCTTAGGTTATGGAGGCCCACCGTGTTCGCCTTGTCTATTTGGTGCATCCTGCTCGGCATCATCCGACGTAGGAATCGCACCGCAACCGAGTCGCGGCGTGCTGAGTATTACTGAGAAACGACAGGTCAAGGGACCAGTACCTGGTGTGCCAAGACGGATACCTTTCGTTTGTTAATTTCACTCCCCGCATCAACACCATCCCTTCTGCTGAGCACCTCTCCTACTTGGTATAGTACATAATCTCTCCCTACCCATCCACCGGGCTCGGCTCAGTTGAACAAATCTTCTGCCGGGCTTCTACAAACTATAACCTACATCCCCACGGCCTCGCTAGTAGTGGTCGAGCTACAGTGCCGCGAATCTACCGTACTGTGTACCCGCGTTTCCTTCCGGCGCCGGGTCAGCCAGTTCCCAGAGAAGTCATATCCCAGCTCCCATTATACGTATTACTGCACAAGCAATGTCATCTCCTGTCCTCGGTCTAGATTCTGATGCTGTATCTGTCTACGGCGTGACCGGGTTGCTAAGGGTAATCATGTCGATCGATCATGAATGTCACGAATCCCCTAAGCAAATAGGCTCCGAGGCAGCTAGAGCCACGGACCCTTTCACCCAGCGTAGAACACGTCTAGCCGGCTTCGAAATCGCATAGCTGTACTGTAAGGCAAGCAACCGCGGATAGAATGGAGCTCTGTGGCCTTGTCTGCTGGCTGCTCTGGAGACAGCATGCACCGAAACATGGCCTCGACCGCCCCTACTACGCCAGGCAGACACCGCCAACCGTCCTTCAAGTGTGTGCCGCGAGTCAAAGGACATACCGATAATCCACACTCTCTCTTGCTGTGTCTTCTCTCATTGTTGCCATCGCCATCTCGGTTCGCTGCCATAGCTGGCCACGGCAGCCTGCTCGCATCCGACCGAAGCGTGCGCAACACGTGCTGTGTCGGTTCCGGATACGTTGGTTCGTGGCCTCCACACGTCCCGCCTGATAGATAGCTAGACACATTGTTAGACACCTAGGCGCTCTCTCTTATTCGCCTGTGATTGATAGCCCGATTCGCCCTTGATAGCTGCCCACCTCCTCGCACGCTTGCTATGTCGACTCCAACATGCGTCTTTCCCTCTTTCTATCGTAACTTGCCGTCCATCGCCCAGACGTGCATCTCGACGCGACTGGTGCAAGACCTCGCATCACATGAAGAAACCCAGGGTGGGTGTTCGACGGGAAGGGCATCATCGACCCCGAGCAGATGGCCACGCTAGGTACCTAGGCATCTAGATCGAAGGCATCAGACGGTGGGGGGGGGGATTGAGAGACGATCTCGTCGGCTCGGCCCACGTTGTGCCATTTGTCATTTATTCTTCTTGCCTATATAGTTATCGTTATGCCTCGATAGACAACCTTGGGCAAGGCGCAAGGGAAAATAGTACCGTGCTTTATTAGATACGTCGAATGTGTCCATCTATTCTATACTATTATGAGTACCTAGGTATGTATATAACTGAAGGGTTGCAACGATGTCTTCTTCCTGTTTAGGCACAAAGAGTACCGTAGCGGGCCGGGGGGTTGTTTGAAAATACTTACAGCAGGTTAGTAAGGATTAAAGTAGAAACGCTACACACCAAAATAGGTACAACGCTTTCACATATAAAACGCTTATAATTTTCATATTTAAAAATAATCTTAACATTTTGTCTAACATTATGTTCAAAACCGTCCCGAAGCCGATACGGCACTGTACAAGAACTATACGTAGGTACTGTATGTACTCCACTTCTCTGCACCCTGTACCTACCTACCTAGCAATGCAGATTTTCGGACCTGAAGAATTAATATTGGGACCTAAATCTAAACTTAATTCGGTAAACGTCCAGCTTTACTTATCTTAGGTGCCTCAGACTAGAATAGTCCTTGCGTTTATACTTTTCTAGCTATACTATTTTTTTACTAATTATAACCTTTTTTATTTTTTTTAATATAAACTTGGAATTTTGGTTTAAAGTAATTATGTTAATTTTTTTGCTTATGTTTTTATTTAAAAAACAATAAACTGTAATTTATTTACGTAATAACTTTAAATTTGTTTAAAGTTATACTTAATTAATTAATTATTGTATTTTATATATAGTTATATTTTTTTCGTATTTTTTTAACGCTTGGTTTTTGTTGTATTATATATTATAGATTTTTTAACTAAAATATTGTTTTTTTTATTATTGTTTTTTTTACAATTATTTTGCTTGCTTGTATAGTTTATTATATTAGCATTTATGCTACTTTTTATATTTAAATTAATTAACTTTTTTAATATTACTTTTATTGCTTTTAACTTTAAAAATAATTTTAATTATAAAAGCAATAATTTAAACAAAAAATTTAATTTTATATGCTAATAATAAGTTATAATAAATATATAAAAGTACTAGCATTATAATTATAATTAAAGCTATAATTTTTATTAGTTTTTAAAAGAATAATTTTTATTGCAAACTATAACTAGTAATTAATTAAAGCTATAAATACGCAAAATAATTAATGTATTAAAAAACTTTAAAGTTTAATAGCGTTTTTAAAAAGCTAGTATTTAAATAAAATTTAAAAAAAATAATGCAAGTTATAATATTGCTAATATTTTTACATTTTAAAACAAGCTTTTTATTTTATTTAAATAACTAGCTTTTATTAAATTTAATTTTAAAGCATTTAAAGTTTTTAATAAAAAGTTTTGCTAAATTAAAAATGTTTATAATATGCAATAAATTAAAAGGTTACTTTATTTTTTTTAGTTTTAAATTTAAAACGCATTTTTACGTTTTGCTGCTTTTTTTTTAGGTATTTTTACAAATTAGCAAATTAAGCATAAATTTTATAACATAACTAAAGCTAATATGCTGTTTTTTTATATTACTAAAACATATATAATTATAGCTTTATTATTAAGTATATATGCATTTTTAATAAGCAATTTTTTATAGTAATTTATTAGCATTTATTTTTATAGTAATAAAACATAAACTTAAATAATTAATATTTTTGCTTAATTTAAAATATATGTTAGCTATAAGTTTGTTTTAAAACAGCTAAATAAAATAGTTAAACAAAGTTATATATATAGTAATTAGTTAGCTAATATTTTAGTACTTAAATTAATAAATATATAGCTTAACTTAAAGCGTATTATTTATAACTTAAATGTTATATTTATATATAATAATTTTAACTTTAAAAATAGTATTTAAAATTTTAATATAAGTTATAAAAATATTATACAAAATTTAATTATTTATTTTATAATTATTAGTTTAAACATGCTTAGTTTATTTATATAGTTATAATAATATATTATTACTTTTTTTAAAAAAAAATAGCTTTTTTTTTACTTAATGCTAACTTTAGTTTATATAAATAAAGCAACTAATTATTTATTAATTTATGCTATTTGTTTTTTATTTAAATTATTACATTTAAAAAGGTTTGCTTTATTTTTAAACATTATATAACTATAAAATAACATTAGTTATATTTTATAAACTTTTGCTATTTATAAAAACAAAAAAAAAATATTTAAAGTATATTAAGTTTATAATATTTTATTTTGCATTATTTTAAATTATTAAAACTATAATAAATAACTTGTAATAATATATAAAAATTAAAAAACCACATTTTTTATTTAAGTTATAACAGCTGTTTAAATAAAAGCAAGCAATATATATAACTATAAATAATAAATGCTTTTTATATTAGCTTTTTTTTATATTATGCTAAATTTTATTTAATTAATTTTTTAGACTTTTTAAGATTTTTTTGTAAAATATAACATGTAATTTTTTAGCTGCAAGCTATAACGGACCTATTATACATTAATATAACAGGTTTGCCTTTAGGGTCTTAATTTATAAGTAACAATAAAATCTTTAACAATAATCCGTTAAGGAAGTTTTTAGGGTATTTTTACTACTATACATTAATAAAAGTCTTAAAGAATTAAAAATAATAAGTATATTAATGCTTAACAGTTATAAAAAATTAATAGCTAAAGAACTAAAACTAAATAAATAACTAAATATAAAAAATACATAATTATATAAACAAAAAAAAAGTAAAAAAAATAGTAACTTTTTTTAAATTATTGTAAGTTTAGTAAGCATTAAATTATTATAAGCTTAGTAAGCTTTAAATTACTGTAAGCTTAGTAAGCTTTAAATTACTATAAGCTTAGTAAGCTAAATAAATTATTATATAACTTTAGCTTTAGCTAGCAAAAAAAAAAGTGCAAAGTATATATAAAAGCATTAAGCTGCTTTAAAAGCTACCTTTGTGCTAATTTTATAACATTATTTTTTTTTTCTAAAATTGTTGTTTTAACAATTTTTCATAAGTATTCTTTTTTTCTTTTTTTTTTATATGTTACAATATTAAAGCATATTAAAAAAACTAACCGCTTATTTAAAACAAAGCAAAAACTCGTTTTTGCCTCTTTTATTAATTCTATTAGCTATAAAGTTATATTTTATTTTTGCTGCTTTAATTAATTATTAATATATAAAATAACAAATAATATGTTTTATTGTTTTAAATGCATATATATTAGTTGCTTTTACAATAAATTAAAAGTTCTAATTAACTTAATTAATAATATAATTTTTAAACACTATTGTTTTAAAAAAAAAAAAAAGCAAGCAAAACAACAGTTATTTTTAGTTTAAAAAAAATTAAAACAAGCTTAAAATAGCTTTAACTTTGTTTTAAGTAAGTTAGCTTAGCTTTACATATAAAAATGTTTTTTAAAAGCAAAAAGTATTAAAATAGTTTAGCAAAAGCTTTAGTTCTTAAATAAACTAAACAAAATAAAGCATATTAAAAAAAAATAAAAAGCATTAGTAAAAAAGTAAAAACAACAAAAAAAGCAAGCTAAAACAACGCAAGCTACTTTATTTAAGTTTAATTAAAATTCTTTAAGCGTTTTTTTTAAAGTTAACCTTTTTTTTTTAGTTTTAAGCAGTTAAAATATTAGCAGTAAAACTAATTTATAACTACTTTAGCAGTTTTTAAATGTTTTTTAAGTTCTTAAGTATTATTAACATATAAATATTTTTTTTATTTAATAAAATACTTTAAGTTATTGTTATTTTAACAGAAATTTAGTATACTTTTAACTTTATAAATGTTTTAATTTATTTTTATTTTTAGTTATGTTTTAATAAGTATTTTAATAAGTATTAATTCTAGTAAAAAAATGTAAAAAATAAAGTAAATTTGCATATTTTTTAGTAATAATAGTTTATAATTAATAAATAAAATAACTTCTTTAATTTTAAAAAAGCTAAGTTTTTTAAATTTTAATTTATTGCTTAGTTATTTTATTTTAATTTAAGAAATATTAATGTTTGCGTTTTATTTTTATTATAGCAAATAAACCTTGTTTTCTTTTTTAAAAGTTAGTTTTTTAGTTTGTTTTTTGTTATAATATATTAATATTCGTTATTATAAAAATTAAAAGCATAATTATAGTTTAGCTTATAGCGTTTTAATTTCCGTTATAATAGTTCTTACTTAAAGTACTATAATTAAAATAACAAATGCTTCTATTAATATTTTTTTTTGTTTTTTAATAATTGCTTGCTATTTATAAACAGCTTTATGCAAAAATATATTTATATTTTTGTTTATTAATATATTATATAAAATCTATACTATTAATAATAGTTTTACTTAATTATTTTATTAATAATTAATATAACTTTATAAATATTATTTTAATATTTAGTTTAATTTTTTTATTTATTTATTTATTTATAAGTAATAAATAATTAAAAACTTTAGTTTAATACTAATAAGTTTAAAAAAGCTAGTTTTAAACTTAAAAATAAACAATTTATTTTAGTTTAAAATAATTTTTTTTAGTAGCTTATACTTATTTAAATATTAGCATATAAAAACATATATAAGTTATTTAGCTATTATATTTCCTTTAAACAATAAAAAATAAACATATTTAATAAGTTTATTAATAATAACTTATATTTTATTGTATTATATTTTTATAACTAGATTAATTAATAAAAGTAATGCTATAATAAAATTTTAAGTAATAATATGCTATGCTTATTTAAGTATTTATATAAGTTATAGTAGTTTATAAAGCTTATATTAAGCTATTTTAGCTTTATTATAAATATTGCACTTTTTTATAATAAATTTAACTATATTTTATAGTTTTAAAAAATTATACTTTTTTTATAATTGTTAGATTATTTTTATTACTCTTTAGTATTTATATAATAAGTATTTATAAAATTTCTTAATAAACTTATTTTATAAGAATTTTAGTAAATAAACTTTATGTTTATATATTAGCTTGTTATTTTTTAATTTTTTATATTTTTATAGTTATATTAACTTTTTTAAGTTATAAGCTTATTATAGTTATATATTTATAAAATCTTTAAGTATAACTTTAATTTTTAAGCTTTTATTTTTTTAAAAATATAATACTTAAATATTTCTTTTTAAAACTTTAAATCCTTTTTAATTTTGTTAGCTTAATATATTTGCTTAAATGTTTTTTTTTCCTTTAATATAACATATTTTAAAGTTAAATTTAGAAAAAAAAACTATTTAATTTTTATGTTGTTTAGTAATCTTTTATGTAGTTATAAATTTCATTAAGTTTTAATAATTTAAATAAATTTTAATTAGCTTTATAGTTTTTATAAAAAACAGTTTTTATTTTTTAAGTGCTATAATAATTGCAAGTAATTCTTTGTTATATATAAAGTATTATAATATTACGTTTTATAGTGCTTTAAAGTAATAAGCTATTAAGTGTTATTTTTTGTTGTTTTTTAGTTGTTTTAAAACTTCTATAATTATACTATTTAAAGCATTTGTTTTTAGCTTTTTTTTTTTTTATAAATTAAGTAGTTTAACTATAAAGTTAAAAGTAACTTTTAGTTTTAGTTCTTTAAAAGCTTTTTAAGCTTTTTTTAAAATTAAAAAGAATTTTTTTTTGTATTTTTTTTTTGTATACTTTATAAAGTAAAATGCTATTTTCCTAAAGTTTTAAATTAATATTTAAACATAATTTAAAAATTTTAATGCTTATTATATGTTTATAATAGTAGCTAAGTCAAATATTTTCTAGTTTTATACTGTGTTAATTTTTAACTATTAAATTTATATTTGTTTTAAAGTAATTATAAATCTTAAAAAATTAATTTTTTATATATATTATATATACTTTTTTATATTAAGTTGTAATTTTGCTTATTTAAGTGTTTTTAACACTTAAGTTATATATTTTTTATGTTTTTTTAATGTTTTAAAGTAAATCAAAATATTATTTAAATAAATAAACATAAACTTGTTTAAAAACTTCTATAAAATCGTTATTATTATGTATTAAAAACTAGCTAATATATTCTGTAGTTTTTATAGCATAATTATATACTTATATAATTTATATATTGTTTATATAGCAGTTTTTTATTTTTTTTTTTTAGCTATTTTAATAATATAATATTTATTTAAAATATTAACTATTATAAACTATTTTACTTAACTAATGTTTTTTTTTTATAGTTACTAATAAAGTAAAAAAATATTTATTTGCAATAATAATTACATTTAATAATTAATAATTAATTATTATTTGCTATACTAGTTTTTTTTTTTTATTAATTAGTTGTTTTTTATTTTTTATTTTAAGTATTAGTACTATAAAGTATTTAGCAAATAATTAAAATTCTTTTAGAAATTTTCTTGCTAAGTTTTTTTAAATATATTTTTATAAAGCGTTTGTTTTATTTAAGCTTATATAGTATACTTAATAAAGCTTTAGTTAATATTCTTTTTTAATAAAAATATAGTAATTTTATAAGCTATATTTAAAAAGTTCTTTTTTTTTTTTTTTTTAAATAGTTTATAAAATTTATAATATACTTTTAGTATTTTGTTTAGAATTTTTTTTGCAATTTTTTTAATTTTTTTGCTTTATTTCTTGCTTTTTTAATTAATAGTTTTTATTTTCTATTAAATTAAAAAGTTGCTAGTTTTTAGCTATAATATTCCTAAAATAATATTATAATTAAATATATTAGCAATATTTAATATAATTTATTTTTTGTGTTTTTATATAAATATATTAAAAGGTTTGGTTTTTTTAAGTATGCAACTGTTATTATAGCTAAAAATGCTTTTATTAAATTTTTTAATTTTTTAGAATTTTTGCTTATATTTCTAAAAAATTTTATTTTGTTTTATTACTTTAAGTAAAATTATATTAGCTTATATTCCTAAGTTAATTAAAGTGTTATATTTTTTTTTTTAATATATAAATTTAACTTTAAATTAGTTTTGCTAGTTATTATATTAAACTTTACGTAAAGCTTTAATTTTTTTAGCTATTTGTTGCTTTTTTAACAAATATTTATTTTGTTTTTTGATTTTTCTTTATAAAATGTTTAAGTGCTTATTTTATTTAGTACTTTAAATATTATTATACTTTGTTTTGTTTTTATTTTTAAGCAAGCTTTAAATTATAGTTTTTAAGCTTTTTTGCTTTTAATAACTATTTTTTAATATAATTATGCTTTAATTAGCTAATAATATTTATAGTAATTATTTTTATATTTTTTTAAAATAATATTATAAATATAATTAAAATTTTCTTTAAATGTTATAAATTTTTATAAATCTTTATAATAAACTATAATTATAATTAATTACTTTAATTTATAAAAGTTTTATATTTTTATTTTTATAATTTGTTTAAAAAATTAATTATTTTTTAGTTTATTAAATAAGTATTAATAATAATAATATACTATATAACAATTTTATAATATTTTATTATATTTTAGATTTTTTAAGCATAAAATATTATTATTGTTTTTTATTATAGTTTTATTATAGTAATAATTTTTAGTAATTAGTTAAATTGCTAGCTTTAGTTTTTAAAACATATTAATTTTTGTGCTAACTATTAATGCTTTTTTATTTTGTTGCATTTAAAGCAGTTTAAATTATAAAAATATTTTGTTTATTTTTATTAGTTTTTTTTTTGTAGTATTTTTTATAGCTTTTAATTTTATTTATTTTTGCTTTAAAGTTTTATAAGTTCTGTTTTTTTAAGTTTATTTAGCAACTAAATATTTTAGTAGTTTATAATTAATTTAATAATTATATTATTTATAGTTATAGTTTTATTTCTTTAAATATAACTTTTTTTAAGCTATATTTTAAGCTTTAATAGTTTAAAATTTTTATAGTTTTATAAGTTTGCTAACTATATTAATTTATTATTTTTTATTATTTGCTACTTTTAATTAAACTATTTTTTTAAGTTATATATTAAATAACTTTAATTGTTTATATAATAAATATATTTTTTTGTAATTTGTTTTAATAATTATAAAGCTTTTAAATAATATTTATATGCTTGTTTATTTTAATTTATATAAATAAAACATTTAAATTTATTTAATATAATATTTTTATTTTAACTTAAAACAGCAATTTTATACTTTTGCTTTAAAAACATATTTTTTAAATTGTTTTGTTGTTTTTTGTTGTTTTAAACTTTTATAACTTATATTTTTTTTTTAAGTTAAAAAATTTTTTCTTTTTTATAGCTTTTTTTTCCGTTTTTTTTTTTAAATTAGCATTATTTTTAAAAGTGTTTTTTTTTTTTATAATTATAACATTTAACTTTAAATATATTTTAAAATTATTATTTTTAAACTTTATTGATTTGTTTAAATTTTTGTTTAATATTCTTTTAAATATTTTTTTTTTTGTTTTTTTTAGTTCTTTTAGTTTTAAAGTACTAATTAAATAATTATTAATTAATTATAATAGCTATATTAATATATATATTAATTTTTGCTAGTTTATTTATTTTATATAGTTTGTTTTAAATTTAGGTTTTAAGTTTACTATAAAATAAATAAAATAATATAAGCTTAAGCAATTTTAAAATTACTACTAATTATTTAAATTTTATAACGTAATTTATTACTGCTTTTGTTTATTTTAAGTAGTAAAATGCTTTTTTTATGTGTTTTGCTTTTTAAATATTTTTAAATAGTGCTTTTATTTAATTTTTAAACTTAATATAATTTTTAAAAATCTTTTTTATTTTTAGCTTAAAGTTAGTTAACTTATTAGCTTTTAAAAAATTCTTTAAAATAAGTTAAAACTATTTTAGTACTTTTTTTAACAGAAATTATAAAATAATTATTATTTTTTAATCTTTTTTTGTAATAATAATAAAGTGCTATTTTAAATAAAGTTTAGCATAAATTAAAAAAGCTTTTATATTTATAAATTTATTATAAAGCTTTAAAGCAATAAGTTTAAAACTTTTAATGTTTAGCATTTTTAACATTATAAATAATCCTAATAATAAAAGCAGTAATAATAGTAAAAAGTTAGGTTTTTTATTTTAAGTTATTACTTTAAGTATAGCAATAATAAAAGTAAACATTAAGTTTACTAGTAATATTAATATTAGTTATAATATAATTACTTGTTTAAAACTTTAATTTATTATTATAATAGCAATTATTATTGCTGCTTTAATTATTATAGCTAATATTTATGCTAGTTTAAAGGTTATAACGCTTAATATTTAAGCTGTTTTTTAAGTTAAAGCAACTAGTTTGCTTTATAGCACTAGTATTAATATTAGTTTTTTTTTATTACTACTGTTTAACTTTTTTTTTTTTATTATTGCTTTTTTTTTAATAAAAGTAGCTAGTAAAAATGCTAAAATTTATTGTTTTAGTACGTTATTAGTTCTAAAAGTTTTTAAAATTTTTAAACTTAATTTTTAACTTTTTGTTTTTAATAATATAACCTAGATTTAATCTATTAGTTATTAAGTAAAGTTTACTTATATAATATTATTTAGCATTTTTATTTTTTAAATATTTTTTTAGTATACTTTTAAAAGTTTATTTTATAAATTGTTTATTATTTAACTTTTTATACTAGTATTTGTTTTTATATGTTAAGTTTTATTAATTAAAAAGCTATTAAAGTATAATAAACTTATTATATATTAATATAACAAGTTTGCTTTTAAAGTTTTAATTTATAAGTAATAATAAGATTTTTAATAGTAGTTTATTAAAGAAGTTTTTAAAGTACTTTTATTATTATGCATTAATAAAAATCTTAAAGAATTAAAAATAATAAATATATTAATGCTTAGCAGTTATAAAAAATTAATAGCTAAAAAACTAAAACTAAATAAATAACTAAATATAAAAAATGCATAATTATATAAACAAAAAAAAAGTAAAAAAAGTAATAATTTCTTTTAAATTACTGCAAGTTTAATAAGCATTAAATTATTATAAGCTTAGTAAGCCTTAAATTATTATAAGCTTAGTAAGCTTTAAATTACTGTAAGCTTAGTAAGCTAAGTAAGTTATTACGTAACTTTAGCTTTAGCTAGCAAAAAAAAAAGTGCAAAGTATATATAAAAGCATTAAGCCGCTTTAAAAGCCACCTTTATGCTAATTTTGTAACATAAGCAATATATTAAAAAAAATAAAGTTTAGTATTATTAAGCTTTATTATTACTATATAATAAGTTTTATGTTTATATTTTAGCGTTTTTAATTTATAACTTAGTTAAATTTAATATATTATTTTTTAATAAAGGTTAACTAAACTATATTTAAACAATATTAAAAAGCATAAATTTATAATAGACTTATTATACATTAATATAATAGGTTTGCCTTTAAGGTCTTAATTTGCAGGTAATAATAAGATCTTTAATAGTGGTTCATTAAAGAAGTTTTCGAAGTACTCTTACTATTATGCATTAATAAAGGTCTTAAAGGATTAAAAGTAATAAATATATTAGTGCTTAGCAGTTATAAGAAATTAATAGCTAAAGAACTAAAACTAAGTAAATAACTAAATATAAAAAATGCATAATTATATAAATAAAAGAAAAATAAAAACAATAATAACTTTTTTTAGATTACTATAAGTTTAATAAGCATTAAATTACTATAAGCTTAGTAAGCTTTAAATTATTGTAAGCCTAGTAAGCCAAATAAATTATTATATAACCTTAGCTTTAGCTAGCAAAAAAAAAGGTGCATAATATGTATAAAAGCATTAAGCTGCTTTAAAAGCTACCCTTGTGCTAATTTTGTAACATTATTTCCTTTTTTCTAAAATTGTTGTTTTAATAATTTTTCATAAGTATTCTTTTTTTTTTTTTTTTTTATATGTTATAATATTAAAACGTATCAAAAAAACTAACTGCTTATTTAAAATAAAGTAAAAACTTGTTTTTGCCTCTTTTATTAATTTTATTAGCTATAAAATCATGCTTTGCTTTTGCTGCTTTAATTAGTTATTAATGTATAAAATAACAGGTAATATGTTTTGTTATTTTAAAATAATAAGCCACTAGGTGCTATTTTTTGTTATTTTCTAGTTGTTCTAAAACTTCTATAATTATACTATTTAAAGCATTTATCTTTAGCCTTTTTTTTTTCTGTAAATTAGATAGTTTAACTATAAGGTTAAAAGTAACTCTTAGTTTTAGTTCTTTAAAAGCTTTTTAAGCTTTTTTTAAAATTAAAAAGGATTTTTTTTTATATTTTTTTTTTGTATACTTTATAAAATAAAATGCTATTTTTTTAAAGTTTTAAATTAATATTTAAACATAGTTTAAAAATTTTAATGCTTGTTATATGTTTGTAATAGTAGCTAAATTAAGTATTTTCTAGTTTTATATTATATTAATTTTTAACTATTAAATCTATATTTGTTTTAAAATAATTATAAATTTTAAAAAGTTGATTTTTTATGTATGCTATATATACTTTTTTATATTAAATTATAATTTTGCTTGTTTAAATGTTTTTAATACTTAAGTTATATGTTTTTTGTGTTTTTTTAGTGTTTTAAAGTAAATTAAGATATTATTTAAGTAAATAAACATAAATTTGTTTAAAAACTTCTATAAAATCGTTATTATTATATATTAAAAGCTAGCTAGTATGTTTTATAGTTTTTATAGCATAACTATATATTTATATAGTTTATATATTATTTATATAGCAGTTTTTTATTTTTTTCTTTTAGCTATTTTAATAGTATAATATTTATTTAAGATATTAACTACTATAAACTATTTTGTTTAGCTAATGTTTTTTTTTATAATTATTAATAAAATAAAAAAATATTTATTTATAATAATAATTATATTTAATAGTTAATAATTAACTATTATTTATTATACTAGTTTTTCTTTTTTATTAATTAGTTGTTTTTTATTTTTTATTTTAAGTATTAATATTATAAAGTATTTAGCAAATAACTAAAATTTTTTTAAAAATTCTTTTGCTAGGTTTTTTTAAATATATTTTTATAAAGCGTTTATTTTATTTAAGCTTATATAATATATTTAATAAAGCTTTAGTTAACATTTTTTTTTAATAAAGATATAATAATTTTATAAGCTATATTTAAAAAGTTCTTTTTTTTTTTTTTTTTTAAATAGTTTGTAAAATTTGTAATATACTTTTAGTATTTTGTTTAGGATTTTTTTTGCGATTTTTTTGATTTTTTTACTTTGTTTTTTACTTTTTTAATTAATAGTTTTTACTTTTTATTAAATTAAAAAGTTGCTAGCTTTTAGCTATAATATTCCTAAAATAATGTTATAATTAAATATATTAGCAATATTTAATATAATTTATTTTTTATGTTTTTATATAAATATATTAAAAAGTTTAGTTTTTTTAAGTATATAACTATTATTATAGCTAAAAGTACTTTTATTAAATTTTTTAATTTTTTAAGATTTTTATTTATATTTTTAGGAAATTTTATTTTGTTTTATTACTTTAAGTAAAATTATATTAGCTTATGCTTTTAAGTTAATTAAAGTATTATATTTTTTTTTTTAATATATAAGTTTAATTTTAAATTAGTTTTGTTAATTATTATATTAAACTTTATATAAGGCTTTAGTTTTTTTAGCTATTTGCTGCTTTTTTAGCAAATGCTTATTTTGTTTTTTGATTTTTTTTTGTAAGATGTTTAAATGCTTGTTTTATTTTGTATTTTAAATATTATTATGCTTTATTTTGTTTTTGCTTTTAGTTAAGCTTTAAATTGCAGTTTTTAAGCTTTTTTATTTTTAATAATTATTTTTTAATATAATTATGCTTTAATTAGCTAGTAATATTTATAATAGTTATTTTTATATTTTTTTAAAATAGTATTATAAATATAATTAAAATTTTTTTTAAATATTATAAATTTTTATAAATCTTTATAATAAACTATAGTTATAATTAACTACTTTAATTTATAAAAGTTTTATATTTTTGTTTTTATAATTTATTTAAAAAACTAATTATTTTTTAGTTTATTAAGTAAATATTAATAATAATAATATATTATATAGCAATTTTATAGTATTTTATTATATTTTAAATTTTTTAAGCATAAAATATTATTATTGTTTTTTATTATAGTTTTATTATAATAGTAACTTTTAGTAATTAGTTAAATTGCTAGCTTTAATTTTTAAAACATATTAGTTTTTGCGTTAACTATTAATGTTTTTTTGTTTTATTATATTTAAAGCAGTTTAAGCTATAAAAATACTTTATTTATTTTTATTAGTTTTTTTTTTATAATATTTTTTATAGCTTTTAGTTTTATTTATTTTTGCTTTAAAGTTTTATAAGTTTTGTTTTTTTAAGTTTATTTAGCAACTAAGTATTTTAATAGTTTATAATTAGTTTAATAAC
>MU400670.1:0-95119 GCA_022578965.1 Xylaria sp. FL1777 | reverse complement strand
ATAAACAAACAAAAAAACTAAACTAAATATTAAAATAATATTTATAAAGTTATATTAATTATTAATAAAACAATTAAATAAAACTATTACTAATAATATAAATTTTATATAATATATTAACAAATAAAAATATAAATATATTTTTGCATAAAGCTATTTATAAATAGCAAGCAATTATTAAAAAATAAAAAAAAACATTAATAAAAGTATTTGCTATTTTAACTATAGTACTTTAAGCAAAAACTATTATAATAAAAATTAAAACGTTATAAGCTAAATTATAATTATGCTTTTAATTTTTATAATAATAAATATTAATATATTATAATAAGAAATAAACTAAAAAATTAACTTTTAAAAAAAAAAACAAGGTTTATTTGCTATAACAAAAACAAAATATAAACATTAATATTTCTTAAATTAAAATAAAACAATTAAGCAATAAATTAAAATTTAAAAAACTTAGCTTTTTTAAAATTAAAGAAGTTATTTTATTTACTAATTATAAACTGTTATTATTAAAAAACATGCGAATTTATTTTATTTTTTATATTTTTTTACTAAAACTAGCACTTATTAAAACATTTATTAAAATATAACTAGAAATAAAAACAAATTAAAATATTTATAAAGTTAAAAATATATTAAATTTTTATTAAAACAATAATAACTTAAAGTATTTTATTAAATAAAGAAAATATTTATATATTAATAATATTTAAAAACTTAAAAAATATTTAAAAATTATTAAAGTAGTTATAAGTTAATTTTACTATTAATATTTTAACTGCTTAAAACTAAAAAAAAAAAATTAACTTTAAAAAAAATACTTAAGAAATTTTAATTAAACTTAAATAAAGTAGCTTATGCTACTTTAGCTTGCTTTTTTTATTGTTTTTGCTTTTTTACTAGCGCTTTTTGTTTTTTTTTAATATGTTTTATTTTGTTTAGTTTATTTAAAAACTAAAGCTTTTATTAAACTATTTTAATACTTTTTGCTTTTAAAAAACGTTTTTATATATAAAGCTAAACTAACTTGCTTAAAATAAAATTAAAGCTATTTTAAGCTTGTTTTAATTTTTTTTAAATTAAAAATAGCTATTGTTTTGCTTGCTTTTTTTTTTTTTTAAAACAATAGTGTTTAAAAACTATATTATTAATTAAGTTAATTAAAACTTCTAATTTATTGCAAAAGTAACTAATATATATATATTTAAAACAACAAAACATATTATTTATTATTTTATACGTTAATAATTAATTAAAGCAATAAAAATAAAGCATAACTTTATAGCTAATAAAATTAATAAAAAAAGCAAAAACAAATTTTTGCTTTGTTTTAAATAAACAGTTAGTTTTTTTAATACGTTTTAATATTATAATATATAAAAGAAAAAAAAAGAAAGAATATTTATAAAAAATTGTTAAAACAATAATTTTAAAAGAAAAGAAATAATATTACAAAATTAGTACAAAAGTAGCTTTTAAAACAGCTTAATGCTTTTATATATACTTTGTACTTTTTTTTTTATTAGCTAAAGCTAAAATTACATAATAATTTATTTAGCTTATTAAGCTTATAGTAATTTAAAGCTTATTAAGCTTATAGTAATTTAAAGCTTACTAAGTTTACAGTAATTTAATGCTTATTAAACTTGCAATAATTTAAAAGAAATTATTACTTTTTTTACCTTTTTTTTATTTATATAATTATGCATTTTCTGTATTTAGTTATTTATTTAGTTTTAGTTTTTTAGCTATTAATTTTTTATAATTGCTAAGCATTAATATATTTATTACTTTTAATTCCTTAAAACCCTTATTAATGCATAGTAGTAAAAGTACTCCAAAAATCTCTTTAATGAACTACTATTAAAAATTCTATTATTACTTGCAAATTAAGACTTTAAAGGCAAACCTATTATATTAATGTATAATAAGTTTGTTATACTATATAAATAAATTATAATTTATTGTTTTTTAAATAAAAACGTAAGCAAAAAAATTAACATAGTTGCTTTAAACTAAAATTTTAAGTTTATGTTAAAAAGGGTAAAAAAAGTTATAATTAATAAAAAAGTAGTGTAGCTAAAAAGGTATAAACGTAAAAACTATTTTAATTTAAAGCACCTAAGATAAGTTATTTCACTTTTTAAATCACGGAGTTAAAATGCCCTTTAAAGAAATAGCTGTAAATTTATTATAACATTTATTAACTATTTTGTTTTAGTAACTAGCTTAATTTAGCTAATTATTAAAGAAAATTGCAAAATAAAGGCATAAGTTAAGTGATTATAAGTTATATTAACTAACGGTTTTATAAAGTAATAGTTAAGCTTAGCATTTAATATTATTTATAATTTATAACGCTAGTTTAAATTTAGCTAAAGCTAAATTTTTATAAAACTTTTTATATTATCTTTATAATATAAAGTTTAAACATTTTGTTTTTTTATATAATATTTTAATAAAATTAAAATGTTAATAAAAAAGTGAATATATAATAGCTATAAAAAAAGAACTAAACTATTATATTATTATAATAAATTAGTAAACTTTTATAAACTAAGTGTTTAATATTACAAGGTTTATAATACTACTTTTAGCTATTAAACGTGCTAATTAAATCTTAATATTATATTTACCTTAAATACACTAAATGAAAACTATTGCTAAAATTGCTTAGCATATATAAAGAGTTAATTATATAACAAAGATCTTGCTATATTAAAAAATTACTTGCATAAGCAAATAGCTAATATTAGTTTTAAGCCTTTAATTTAGCTATATTACGCTTAGGGTGGCTAAGATAAGCTTGGTTATTTATAGCCAGTACCCTATTGCCAAGCAATCTTGGCAACGGTTCCCATTCAGTGTATTTAGGGTAAATACGGTATTTGACTTGCATTTATTGAGTACGAGTGGTACATATACGTAGGGTATGATCCCAGCCAACACTACTACTATGCAGAAGCTTTTAAAGCTACTTTAATATACGTCATCTAAGGCGAAAATTCTAACGATTCCTAAGATGACTTTTGGCTGGTCGCTTCATTCCCTCGACTTGGCCGGTTATCCGGAAGATTTACTCGCGAAATAGCTTGATCTCCTCGATAACTGCCTCACCCAGAATCTTGGTCGATCCCATGCCTCCCATATCTGCAGTCAACACTTCCGGCTGAGATCGGGCAAGGACGTTCTCCATGGCTTTTAGGAGTGTATCGGCGGCTTTTTTGTGGCCGAAATGATTGAGAAGCATCTGACCGGCCCAGATCATACCAATTGGATTGGCAATCCCTTTGCCAGCAATGTCAGGCGCACTGCCGTGGACGGGCTCAAAGAGACTGGGGAACCTTCCCTCTGGGTTGATATTAGCCGAGGGAGCAATACCAATTGTTCCCGTGCAAGCTGGGCCGAGGTCGGAGAGAATGTCTCCAAAGAGGTTGCTGCCGACCACAACATCGAAGATATTAGGTTTCTGGACGAAGTGAGCCGTAAGAATGTCGATGTGGTACTTGTCAACGTTAACGTCTGGATATTTCTTAGCCATCTCGCGCACACGAGAGTCCCACCATGGCATGGTGGTGTAGAGGCCGTTGCTCTTCGTAGCGCTCGTGAGTCGCTTACGGGGCCGACTATGAGCCAGATCAAAAGCGTACTTGAGGACTCTGTCAACGCCGAACCGCGTCATAACGGTCTCTTGCATTACAACCTCACGCTCCGTGCCCTCAAAAATCTTGCCGCCAATGCTGCTATACTCGCCTTCGGTATTCTCGCGCACAATCCAGAAATCGATATCGCCGGGTTTACGACCTGCTAATGGCGATTTCACGCCCTCAATGAGGCGGCACGGTCGTAGGTTGATATACTGGTCAAACTCGCGACGAAATTTTAGGAGACTGCCCCAGAGTGTTACCTCGTCGGGGAGCTCATCAGGCATTCCAACAGCGCCAAAGTAAATCGCGTCAAACTGAGACAAGATAGTCTTCCAATCACTGGGTAACATATCCCCATGCTTCTTGTAGTAGGGAACACTAGCAAAGTCGAATTCTTGGAACTGGAGGGGAATACTATACAGTTTGCCGATTTCCTTCAAACATTGTACACCGTAGGGCATAACTTCGACGCCAATCCCATCACCAGGGACGACAGCAATCTTTAACGTTTCTTGAGCCATGATGCTGAATGATGATGATTTCGAAAAGAATTTAGTAATGGGATGGAGTGTAATGAAAACTTAACGCTCATATATTGTTCCGTTTAAGGCAGAAATGCCCGACTATGTCCATTGGGTTGTCCTCCGTCTCCGCAATGAATAGAGGGGACGGTTAAAGTTAGCCACTACACAGTGGGGATATTGATTTAAATCCTAGACATAACAGTACAGGTGGGGGTATAATACTACTTCAGTTATGTTATAAGGCGCTTTATTATCTAAAACCATGCCTCAAGATTTTTAACACTTATTAGCACATGCATGTATTACCTAGCATTATCCTTTTGTTATTCTTAGCCATGTATTAAAGGAACCATCTAGGTTTACGGCTAGAATTAGTAGAGCGGGACTAAATCTGGTGGGGACGCGCTCATATTCGCAATCATGTTAAGACCTGAGTCACCGGTGGCGGTTCTCCACGCAGATGTACAAGAGGATGTGAAAATAGGGGATTCAGGTAACGATTAGTGACCGAGAATTATGTGTGAAACTCTCGCAGCCACACTTCTTCGGAAGCTCTAGCAGCACCTACTTCATAGACAGGGTGAGACGGGCTTCGGTATATGTGTTGTATTTGGTGAGTAAGCTCTTTGGTTAAGTCATTGTGAGCATTCACATATCCCACTCATTTTCTTTCTTGATAACTTTACCGTAAACACAAACTCAATCTTTGAAGCAGCTCGCTTTCCCCAAATGCCTCGCTCTCTGATTGAATTGATATATCAATGGTGATGCAGGCTAACTGCGAGCGGCTGGCCTGCCTCACCAGGGCAGTACACCACCATCAAGATCCACCATACCGTTCTTTTCAATATCTGCGTCTCTCTTCCCCAGCACGACATCAACGAGAGCTATCGCAGGATCCTTGGGATCTCTAGCACCTCCCTTTATTCGCATCTCACGGCCCCTTTCCCCTGAAAGGTTAGAGACACACCATCCCGGATTGAATGCTAGGACCTTACACCCCCAGTTCGCGTAGTTATGGCGGTGACAGGCAGCCAGCATGTTCAGTGCGGCCTTGCTCATCCGGTAGTGATCCCCGCGGACCTGTCGAAACTTGTACTCGGGATTCAGTCTCTCGGTGATGGAACCCTGCTCGGATGAGATGTAAATGACGTATGGCTTAGCGGACTTTTGAAGTAAGGCTTCCATAGTCTCCGTGACTACCAGCTGCCCAAATACATTTGTCTCAAATGTCTGACGCAGAGATGTCATAGTGTCGACTTGCTGGTAGACGATTATGCCAGCATTGTTGATCAGGACATCTAACTTGCCGAATTGGTTCTCGATCTGCCCTTTGGCAGCCCTTATCGAATCGTGGTCGCAAACGTCAATTTGCAAGACGGAGATGGCAGCCTTGATTGAGTCGCCTAGTTTGGTTTGTATATCATTGAGGGTATTTCGTCCTTTCTCGGCTGATCGACATCCTAGAAGGATATGGAAATCAGAAGAAGTCATTGCCAAGGCTTTCACTGTCTCGGAACCAATGCCACTATTGGCACCTTTAAGTCTTTGTGTTAGCTTCTAGGGAAGACTTAATATCTTCGGGGTAGGTATATAACGTACCTGTGACAAGGATAACGATCTTATTAGACGCCATGATGATAGAGCGAGTAGAATGTCAATGAAATAGTTTAGATAAGCTGATGAATAGATTGGTTGTTGGATGAATCGGTGAGGGCACAGAAAACCTACTAGTCCTGGACGTAAATCGGTCTATATATATATATATATATAGTTACAGCTATAGAGAATGAATTTAGTAACACTGCACCTTTTGCTTTTTACACAGTTCCTATCTCGCCTGGCTATCTAGATAGTTCCCCGGACATATCGAAACACTATAACCCCATCGGCCTGGACATTTCGAATATTCCGAGGTGGAACAAGGCGGCTTTGTGCACGCTGCCGCAGAGATCTCGACCCTATGGTTCTAGCCAAGTCACTTTGTGCAACAAGGCCGTGTTCTGCATTCCTTAATACGCGTATTGCGAGGTACGGTCTTGTTGGTTCCCATATCCGGACTAGTTACCCAGGTACATAGTCATCTAGACTCCGCTTAAGACCGCTAAATCCGCCGAGATAATATACTACCTATCTACAGCTGCCCCCGTTGATGTACCAATACACACGAGTATTGTCTACTCATTACACTATCCATATAGTTTATATTTGTGAGGAAATGTATCCACGTATCATATACACTCGTCCTCGCTAGTTCGCATTTTACTGTTGTACGCGGGCCCAAGGAAGGTCTAAGGGGCAATGACGAATTACCTCATATTATCATATGTACCTAGGCAGTGGATTATATGCACAAGCGCGAGGGGGGTAGGTAGGTAGGTAATGGAGACGATTACGGTGATGATCACCAAGTTACCTACCTATTCGAGACGGTCACAGGAATTTCAAGACCATTTCCGGCCATAGCCTACAGCCCATACCTACAGCCAATGCAGCCCATACAATGCAGCCCATACAATAGCCCTAAAATATAGCTAATATAGCCATACAGTCAATTGTATTATATAGGTAGACCTAGCCATACAGACCTAGCGGTACAGACCTAGCGGTACAGACCCAGTGGTACAGACCCAGCGGTACAGACCCCCCTCTTCCACTTACAACCACTTGCAACTGCCCTTTTTTCTACAGAAGCAGAGGCTATATAATATTCTTTTACAGCCCTTTCCTTTCACGCATAATTGGACCCCGTAGTGTAATTGTAATAATTCGTAACTATAAACTGTAAACCTGTAGTTCGAACTTAGCAGCCGTAGATATTACCTAGGTAAGTACTTAATTGTATACTGTAACCGCATAACTGTAAACTGTAATACAGTAACCATAAACGGTAACAAAAAAAAACTACCTGGATAAATGAATATTTCTTTTGCAAGGTGTACTACCTATTCTGGAAACCATTTTGAAATCTAGAGATCGTTTTGTGGGTCTCAAGATCATGTTAGCAGTCCGTGGGCACAGTAACTATATCACCGCTAAGGTGTTCAAAGAGAAGCATATTTTGGAGACCATTTCTAAAGTCCGTGACCATTGCCCGCCCCCTTCACGTTAGTGTGGGGCACCTATAGTATTACGTCAATACTTTCCCCACCTACCTAGGTATGTATACAGTGAGTTAATACCGAGCTTCCATCTCCTGCCAAATACATAGACATGTTTTGTAGACGAACTAGTCACACAAAAGATGGTGTTTTGATTTATTAATTTACACTAACAATAATAACAATAAAAGCAGAAGATAAGCCATCAGGGCCCAGTCATCGTTGCCATCGGCAACGACAAGCTGTGGGATCCCTGATGAGCTGAAACAGAAGATCATAACGACATCAGGCTCGCTAGAAGATATCTTCAATCTGGTCTGGTCGCAACATGTAAAACTATGCACAGCGTCTTCAAGACAGCGGCACTCACATCTTCAGACGGAAGCTCGGCGTGATAGAATCGCACCACCTTCATAAACAAAACCGTGCAATTCTCCACGTCTTCCGGTGGCCCTGTACTCTCGCCTTCACTCACAGAGGAGTAGGGGTAACCGTGCAGGACTCTATTGCGCAGCCGTAGGATGTCGTCTTGGTATGGGAAGAGGTAACAAGGTCAAACCTCACAAAGTTGATCTCGCGACCGCTATTGCTGAGGATGTGCAGAATCGGCATGTTCACCTTGTTGTAGCATCACTGCAGCGATATTACGCCGCAATGCATGTCGGGTGGATTGCCTAGGTCCTTAAAACAAGAATGTCACGCCGCAAGCGTGGCCTGGGATGTTCCCAAATGCATTAAGTTGCCTATTATGTCCGTCAAGGCTAGAGCAATGCCAGCCGTATTTTCTACCGTAAGAGCCGTGAGATTAACTCAATTTATCTCCCCCCCTTCACACCTCGTACTTCAAAACTTATCATGTTGTTGATAGTAGATAGTTGTGTCCTATTGCTAGAGTTAAGTTTGGCCTAGTATGACGCCAGGTAGCACGGGGCCGATAATACCTATCTACGGTATATCTACACTAGAACTTCTTATTAACAAGATTAGTTAGCCTAGATAAGTAATTTTTTTTTAGATAAATAGGTACTCTATCCCAAGATTTAGATACTGGGTTTTCTCGCTTTGTCAGGCCATATGTTACAAGTTCACAGTAACACAGTACGCAGTAGACTGGTGTGCAGTACTAGCCTGGGTAGGCAGGTTAAATGTCTTGGCAGGGGAATCTCCAACCAGCCGGTACCGGTAGGCTGCAGCCTAAGGAAGTTTTCTCTCAGAATTCCCTATTATCATATGTATATCCTTAACAATACAATTGACACCTGGGCAAAATGAACAATTTAGATCATTCACACTTCGCTGCTATTCCCGTATGTATATGCGAGAGTCATTTTCTTCCCTTTCTAGTAACCTGAGGATTCCCAATATGTCTCGGGAGCATGTATCAGGGCATAATATTCACCCAAAGGAGTAATTACTGACTCCAGCGAGCATAGTGGTGTGCCCGCCATCTCCAAGGCGATCGGATGATCACTGAGGCGCCGCTTTCAAGAACCATCAAGCCAGATGAAGAGGACACTCTTTTCGCAGAGACACTGAACTCGAAGAGAGGCATCTTTCGAATGCTCCATGTCTATAAGGAACCCTTATCGCCAACAGAACGAGTTAACGAGATCAAGACACTCCTTACATTGGGTAGTGGGCTGAATGGCTACCCTGGCGTCTGTCACGGGGGGGTTGTCGTAACAGTCCTAGACGAGGTTATCAGCCACCTCGTACCCCTCAACCAGGAACGCAAGACCATTCCTAGTGGTGCACACATGACGGCTTATCTCAATACACGCTTCGTAAAGCCTGTATCAACGCCCGCGACCATCCTTACGCGAGCATGGTTTACTAAGGTCGAGGGCCGGAAGTATTTCATGCAAGGGACCATCGAGGATGAGAACGGCATTATTCTCGCTCAGGCCGACGCTCTCTTTGTTCAATTAAAAAGCTCCTTATGATATGGTTGATGAAGTGCCCCCTCGCGTTCTCGTCAAGTTCCACCTTCCATGGCTCGAGGGTTTGGTCCATGATTTCTTTCTCCGATCCGCGATGGATCAGTAGAAACCATATACCTAGCTTAGAGTACCATTCGCGACTCGACGCTAAAGACAACCCTCGATCAGTCCCTCTATTTCTATGTCCCTATGCTACTACATCCAAGCACTAGAAATATCGCACATCAATCCCACAACGACTTTCAGCCTGGTTAAGGCTGGACTGCTGGACAACTTTCACAACCCAGCATAATGCTACATGTAAGAACCCAAGGAGACAATTTGGGGAGAGGGTGTTGGTAACAAGTCCTCTTGTATGGTTAGTGTACATGGGGAAGAACGTGTTCCTATTTAAAATAGTTAACAGCCTTGTTATTTTTAGTACCTACTTACCCAGATAGGCCAAGTACCTCGAACCAACTACATGTACATATTGTATATACTTGTTATAGAAATTTCACTCAGTAAGTAATTACTTACGATGGAAGTACCTACATGTACTACCTATCTACCTAGGTTTATAATCACAGATTTAGTTATTGCGTCTAAAAATAGGTATTGCAGCGGCCTGGGGCAACATGATGGGACCCACCTAAATTAGGTGTATTTATACATAGCACGCTAGTACCTATCTGTACATACCTAAAAGGCACAGTCCCATCTGTCTCTCCTATTAGGTTGCTAGGTACACTAAACATTTAGGTACTACCTACTCATTGTGACTGACTGAGCACCGTCGTTACTTTAGGAATACACGAGACTACGATAAAACATTCCCCGGCCAATCTGCCAGTCTTGCATAAAAAATGGGCAAACCGAATAACTATGGCAACTCGTTTTCGGACGCCGTGTCGCTGCACAGCAATCCCGGGCAAGGCTCTGCGGCCATCCCCTACGCTGACGATGCCGACGACGACGACGACGCGCCCGAAATCGACATCAACGATCTCCCACCCAACTACAGCGATGCTCTCGAGGAGTCCTCCGAGGCTGCACCGATGCTCGCCCCCGGCAGCGCCGTGAACCGCGCCGTCCGGCCGTCCGACCTCGATTCGAAGGTGGTTGTGGACCAGAACAACGGCGCTCAGGCGTGGGTTGCCAGGAGCGTCGAAGATCCCGGCAGCCTTGAGTCGTACGTGCGCCAGCTTTCCGAGATCCCGCCACGCCCTCGCATGACCCTTGTCGGTACGCACACCGAGACGACCAAGGACAGCAAGGGCAAACAGGAGAAAAACACGGTTACCGACTTCGATGTCACGGTGGAGCTGACACCCTATCTCTTTGCCGATGCGCAATATCGCAGGTCCTGGAGCCAACTGCGCACCGTAGACAACAGGGAGAGGGTTCACCGTGGCACGATACGCGCCAAGCGCCAGGGAGGCCTGGATCAGAACATCGAGGCTGACGCGGATGCCAAGCCTACTCTCCAAGAATGGTGTCACCGCTTTGGTGCGAGCCCCGCCGGACTCAAGTGCTTCACACTGCGGCGGCAAATGGTGGGCTTCGACGAGGAAGGTGTCAAGCGCCGCCTGGAGGCATTGGTACGCGGTACAAATTACCGCGGCCACCTCCGGGTCCAGCTTCTCACGAACGATGCTCGGATCGATTTTTACAATGATGCCAAGATCAATCGTTGGCGCCTCACAGTTTGGATTCGGTGGATATTCTTCCTGACGCTTACGTTCATTTTCAGCTGGCCATACCTAATCTTGCGGACCAAGAGATGGGAAGTTGTGGTTGCTGAATGGCCCTTCTCTCGGATCAGTGAGTCTGGCGCAAAAGAATACGTCAGTATTAGTGAAGATCAATGGTATAACATGTGGGCACACGCCATCTGCCGGGCCGTCCTCGAGAAGAGACAGACGATTCTCGATCAATCAGACCTGCGACGAGCGCATGAGGCCGACCCTGCGTTTAATACGGGCAATGCCAGCGTAAATGGAGCTCTCGGGCTCTTTCGAGCTGGTATTCACGCCATGAATGAAGTGAATCGCCAACTAGGTTGGGGCGGAGATTGTTAGAAGCATACTCTGGAGAAATGCAAGGCCCGGCTTTTGAGATTTCTCCCAGTCATACTAGGAGTCATAGTGGTGAGTGTATCTGTTATGCTGGCTCGAGCCTCGGTAGGGATTGGGACGTTGATTATCATGGTATCATTGGTCAAAGGATGTGTGGACTTCATTTACCTTTGATGTATGCTTGTTCACCGTATCTTTTCTGACTTCCTGACGCGCAGCCAATAAATGAAATGCCTAATAGAGGATAAGAGACGGATATATTAATTGACTTCATTCTTTTACCCTTCCTGTCACTCTATGTTCCTGTATGTCAAGAGAAATGGATTGGTAGAAATGCTATTTTACCTATTACACATGCCTTAAATATGATACTTCTGCTAGGAGTTATACGTAAAAACTGGATTCTCGTTGAAGGGTAAAAGGAGCGCCGCAGTCAGGGACCATACCCAAGGCTACAAAGCGATGGAGATTTCGATACATCCTAGAAAACGGCGGTTTCGAGCGTATAACTAACCTAGTCTGCATTGCGTTGTGTTCTTGTTGCAGCACCGCATGCTCCCACGCCCCCGGATTAAGGAACGTAGGTTACTCGTAGTAACACCAAGATAGGTATGACTGATCTTAACTGCTCTCTGTACAACACATATAAGATTCAAAAGTATTCAAAGTCGTAAAAGGATGAGAAAATTAGAGCAGCATTCTAAAATCTTGCTATAATAGTAGAATCACGAGTTATGGGCGAAGCCCGCCAATGTTCTAACATACAAAAGCGTCCTACAGTTGAAAAGTTTTTGTCTCAACATTTGTAAAGAGGTTACGCATTTGTTTCCCCGCTTCCATAGTTTTTGGCCGTCCAAAATTCGGCGACATTACGCACATCCTTTGCAAACTACCCGGTTGTATACATAACATGGCTATAAAATAACCTTGCATTGAGGCTTAAAACAGTACACTGAGATAAATTTTGCTTTACAACTTTAATCGATATATCTTAAGCTTCAACAGCAGGCCGATGGCGATTAGTGACATGCATATGAAGATAATTTTATATCAAGCCAGTAAAAAGGCTTTGCTGTATGTACTTTCAAGCCAAACTATATACAAGAATTGTCAAAAATAGCATTAGAGCTACTCATCTTCATGACTAGCTCTAAACTTATAAGCTAATAGTCCTAGGACCAGCCCCCCACGGTCACTTTCAGGAGGGTAGGATTAGTGCCCGCGACCGTGCCTGCGGCGTTCTCGCCATCGGGATTAACGTCGTCGTAAGAGAATGCATAACCGAGGCCGTTGACTTCATAGTTGTGCACAATACGGCTGTAGTGATTCGTCGGGCTTACAGTGTAGTAGCTGCTCGCGCTGAGAGAGGGTTGAACATTGCCACCACTAAGCAACAGCGTAGAGCGTGTGAAGGCGGCGCAAAGTCGGGGCACAACTGCGCGGTGTACGTCATTATCACTACCGATAATAGCAAAAGGACCCGAATTGCAACCCCAAATGTCTGCAATGGTAGGCTTAGGATAGGCTCGGTTGTCGCCTGCACATGAGAGTTGATTATTTGAGACACGGCAAGCAACATTGCCAGGCGTAGTTTGTGTGTTAATGGTGAGGTCCTGGGTTGTGTAGTGGCTCCAAACTTGGTCGATGTAGCTGTTATAATAGCTACCGAATTGGCCAGGGTTGCCTGATTCGTATAGATTCGGTGCCAGAATACGAAGGGCTTGACCTGACGAAGTTGTAACACACAGTCGGTCCCAGATTTTGCCATCTGCACTAGCTTGTTGCTTGACACCGTTGCAAATGTTGTTGACTGATCCCGCCTGGAGTCCCTGGACAACCTGCTGCTGACCAGAGGCCAGAGTCAGGCCCATACCAAGAGGAATTCCAACAAAGTCGACGAAACTTATGTTTGCAAAGATGGTTGTTCCATCGTAGTTAAACTCGATAAATCCCCACTGAACCCCAGCAGACGGGTCGTTCGGATTAGCTGCAGAAGGTTCCACGATTGCGGAAACCCCGTTACCATCCCGAACCGTATAAAACTTCAATTGCCCGTGGGCAAGCCAAATCCGGGCGGATATCAGGGCTTGGGGGAGCGTGAACTGAGTGTTTTGGCCTTTAGCGTTCAACGGCAAAGCAATATTGGCAACGATTTCCTTTGGAACTCCGGTGCCATCCGCTTGGGGGTACACAAATTGCCCATTAGCACCAAGAAGAACAGGTGTTCCTGATGCGTCCTTTCCAGTGAGGTACATATACATTCCGCTGTCAAAGTTATTGACCACTGAGATGGGCAACGCTCCAGCTAGTGCGGCATTCGTTTTCAAGACAACATTAGCTTCGGGTTGCCTAATAGTAGTGCTATTGAGGATATTATCTTCAGTGATGATGATATCGTCAACACCACCTGGGTGTGCAATAGTTGGATCAGCAAACGACTTGCCAATAAGCCCAGCCACGGTGGCCAAAGCCAAGCCAAAGAACCCGCGCATGATGTCTCTTATAGAATAGAGAGATGATGTACTAAAAAGAATAACGATTCCCGCCCAGCGTAGGAGAGAATGAAGATGGGAAACTGCTTGTCGTTCGTCCGAGGTATAGTAGGGATAACAATAGTTAAATCTTATATACTCAGTCTCCTCTAGCTAGGAACAATAAACTGCACCGAGAAACAGCAGTAATGCGAACGCCAAAGACGATGATGAAACGTTGCGAGCTTGGCCATCTCCAGTACCTCGATTCCTTAACGGCCAGAAAGCAATATAACCTTCCATTTCCGGACTCCCAGAGCCTCTAGATTGGTCCACTGGTAAATCTTGTGTCGGTCATGCCACCGCGCAACGGCTTTATTTCGCCGAGGGGATCTGGGATTCACCCTGGGTGGTTTCAGCAGGGCCTAACTCGAAGGACTAGTGTGTAACTACGCATATATCAACTTGTAAGTGATAGTCTCCACCTATGCAGGAACCACAGGCCATGCATTTGATGTCCTGTCAAGGTTAGTCTACATGCTGATCCGGGGTAGGCCGAGGTACCCGTGATGAAATTGAAGGACCTAACCATGGGACCATTCATTTGATATCCCGTCAAAGCTAACTTATACGTTGATCCGGGATAAGCCGAGGTACCTTGTTGATATATTATTACATGAGGCCACTTTCCGCCGTGAGGTTGAAGGACTCAAGTAGTAGGAGGTGTTCGTCTGGGGCCTGCCAACCTCTTAATCTGGTATGAAGGATAAAATACGGTAGCTTGAATTATAACGAGTTCAAGGCCATGCTTTTCTAATTTATGCGGAAGGCCCGGTTCCAGTAACCTACATGAAGCTCCAGCTCCCCGGTCTTGCCTCCATCTAGTGTAAGTTTGGAACACAACTTCATCACAACGTTACTAGACTGCAACTAACAGCTTGGATGCGGGTTAGGCATACTGTTTGACACAGCTCGGGAAAACTGCCTAGTTTGACAGTGGTATACTGCCTTGCTGCGTAGAAATTAGGGCATCTGAAGAAGGGTGATCCTTTCGCCCGATAATACACTGCCCTTACATAACGGGATGCCAGAAGGTGGTGAACACGTATGCAACCTCAACGCTTTCCACACAGTATTCATCGTTCTCTAAGCTAGGCTTTAGTGGAGGAATATTAAGGCATAAGCTATATGTAGGTGGATTACCAGATGAATCCTCTCAGTGTCCCGAAGCAGGATCTCAGTGATCGGGGTAAAAGGTACATGAGTCGCCCTAGTGCCGGACACTTGAGCCAAAAGTAGCAAAGTTTCGATAGAGCAAGGGAAATAGGGCGCGGTAATTGCTAGGTGTGCCGAGGAAGCGTCATTCACCTACCGGATTTACACTAATACAAGCTAGGGTACTTACTGAGCAGTGCAGTGGTTAAAGCGACAACGCTTGGAAGAAACTCCAAGTTCTAATCTCACTTATTCTGCCTCCCCCATCTAGTTAGCAAGCTAGTAATTTAAGGAAGGAGGATGGCATGTGACCGCAAACTACTGCCCTAGTTAGTTTATGCCATCTCAATTGGCCAGCCTGGTTTCCCTTTCGGGGCGCTCCCGGCGCTTGGCAGGTGAGTTGCCAACATGTGGTCCCCTTGTCCTGCAATGTCGGTGCGAGGATCGCAAACCCAGATTATACTACGCGTGTATAACTGCCCAAGCTCATATTTTGAAATGCATTGGCAGACAGGATACAAGAGGACGGAGTTAGAGGGATAGCTGCTGTAGTTTTTGCTACCATCGCATGCCGTCTTATTGGAGGGACCTTGTTTGTAAATTTGTGGGATCCTATGCATACTTCCCGGAAGAGTTTCTACCTCCCAAGTATATTCACGCCTCGTCTTGTGTGTGGCGTGAATGGGGATCGAGATCGTAAGCCTTCTCTCACCAACCTCACAACGCCGAGACACTGCCGAAGTGGTTGCTTAGAGACGCCCGGTCGAAATTATTGAACCACCGGCTGATTCCAACGATTTGATGGCATGCACTGCCAAGTAGCAGAGAGAGAGGAAGAGGCGCCTGGCCAGTTATCATGCGCACGAAAGGGGCTTTGGGAATCGTGCCGACTGCCTTACTTCTTGTACATTTCTAACAAGATCATAAGCAAACACGCCAATGTATACAACACAAGAGGATATTAAACTTCCACATGCGACTCCTACGTATAGGAGATTCATATTAAGGGAAGTCTTCATCCTTATCCCCCAGCAGAAAATTACTAGCCACCCCAAAATAACAGCATTATCTGTATGGTTACAAAAGGCTGGTTAGAAATCACTTGCCTGCATGAAGGGAAGAAATCAAATCAAATGACGAGGCAATAAACAACTTCTGAGTTTAATGTTACCTGATTATGTGAAAAGGAACCAACAACCTTGGAAGTTAAAACCTACCTAGTTATTCCATAACCACTTTTTTAAACGGACTGTTAAGGAATATACTCACATATCGACCCTAGGGGTAGATATAGTGGACGTTGTGCATATATAGGGGTGCTGTTCCCTAGATTTGAGAGGGCCAAGGAGCCAATTGACAAACCTACTAGGTACCTACCTATCTATTCACTCTAGGACATTTACACCTGACACGGACCCATCCACACTCTATATTAATTCATGCCTAGTTCTGTATGTCCATAAATCTATAAATCTGTATGAATCCCTAGTTCTACCAAACAAGCCTTGCCGATTATTTTGCCTTCCGCTGCATGAAATGCTCTCTTATGAGGAATAATATGCAGATGCCGAAACCTAAACCTGCTAATCCAGTGCCGAAGTACAAAGCACCTCTATACCCAGCAAGTTTGTCCCCATGGTTCACTTGCACTTCCACTGTACCTGCAAATCCGACTCCAAGTGAAATAGAATAGTTGACCACTGTGTTGACAAGACTAGCGCCAACTCCTTGGTGCTCTCTCTTGACAGCATTGGAAAGTATTAGTGTTGCTGCTGGAAAACTCATGTCCATGCCGAAAGGGATGATAATCGTACAAACGAAGATCTGGCCCCAATAAATCTGATATGGCGGCACGGTTGCGATGAGAATAATACCAATGGCGAACGCGGCCAGTGCTAGGGTCATAACAACAGGCGGCCTGACCTGGAAACGACCGAGAAGCAGGCCGGTAATGATAGCCGCAACTGTGCCAGCAACAGCAAGTGGTGTCGACCAAGCAACTGCTAATAGGGGAGACAGATGTCGGATCTCTTCGAGAATCTGGACGAGATATAGGATCCAGATACCGAAAGTTGCCCAGCCGCATGCTACAGTCGCGAGAACAAAGGCAACATCGCCATTGATGGAGTCAAACGGCAGCAAGGGCCGTGCAGCGAACTTGACCTCAACCCAAGCAAATACGCCGAAGATGGTTAAGCCGAGGACGAGGGGCACGATAGTCTCAGCTGTCGCCCAGCCCACTATGGTTGCTTGGTTCCAGGCGAAATTGAAAAGCACCAAAGATGACACCCCAGTCACGGCGCCCGGTAGATCCAACTCGTCGATTAAAGTCTGCCAGTTGTAGCCGTTGGCAAATACGTCATCCTTCCGTGGCAAGTCGGGTATGGCGATGTATCCAAGTATAACGAGTGCGGCAAGCCAGAGGCCCAACGCCCAGAAAGCCCACGGCCACCAAGCTAGTGAGATGGCGGATGCAACAGCGGCTCCTGTGACGGCCCCGACGGGTGCTACAGCACCGAAAAAGGCAAAGACCATGGCCTTCCTATGTCCCGGTGGGTATACCGAGCCCAGGATGGCGAGGGCATTAGGTAAGCAAATTGCTGGGCCAATGCCTTGGAGCACGCGGGCGAATACAATTAGAGTATAATTCGAGTAGACACTGAGACCGACGATAATGGACCAAAGGCTAAACCATGCGAAACCAATTAACAGCATGCGCTTATATCCGAACGCATCACCGAGCCGGCCGGAGAACAAAATAAAAGTTCCGACGGTCAATGAATAACCGGCGACGAGCCACGCCAACCGGCCCGCACTTGTGACGTCAAACGAACCTCCGATGATGTGCAGCTGGTACAAAACGGAGGCAAATGAAGCTTCTGCGATCGGTGGACATTTGTTAGTTTCCGGCTATTCAACGGCTCACGAAGTTGGACTGCGGCTGGAAGAGGGATTCAAAGGGGGCGGGCTTACGAGTACAGAATTGGGCCATGCAGGAGACAAACACCATGAGAAATTCCCGAGGAAACGAGATGTTTTCGGCTGGCCAAATCGACTCGACGCGGGACTGTTGTAGTGCCATGTCCTCCCCGTCAGTGATACTCTTGTCACCCTCACCGGCTGAGGGCGTTGACGTATCGCGCTTTTCAGCCATCTCAGCTGTCGTCAAACCGCTGCGAACAGCGGAAGTCTCGGAATAGAGTAGTAGAGCGAGGGAGAGAGGTCATGAAGTGATCAAGACGAAATAAAATGAGACATTTGAAATAATCCCTGCGCCTTGGCACGGCTGCTACCCTACGGTTGTATAGTGTAGTATAAATTCCGCGTCGACTCCACCGCTTGTCAGATTCAAAAATCATCGGGAAAATGGTTTCCAGGCTAGAGGCTTTATACCTATATATCTAGCTTATCAATAATTACTGTACTTTAACTACGCGCATCGAGTTTCCGAGCAGCCTCGGGATTCTATGTGGGTTAAAAGTGGGAGCTTGGAGTAGCAGCCTCTAGGATCTATGTATTGTGAAAACCAACAATATTGGGCTTTATCCTTTATCTAATCATGGTGGATTAAGAGCTCATAGCTGCCCGCATTAGTATTGGCAGGCTTGGCGCTTACACTGCCATATATGTGTTGCTGATTAATATTCCGCATGAAAGAGAATCTGCTGTCAATCGACTAGCCGGCTTATTGTGGCGCAAACTCCTAACAGTATCCCTTTGACTGGCGTTTCGGCTCCATGTGGGATAGTAACATCCCTAGACTGTTAGTAGAGTAACTTTGATCCCGAAACGCCAGTCAAAGGGATAACAGTACGGTATATTATCTGAATAAGTAACCGGGACTCAACTTCTCTGAACATTTCTTTTAATTAAAGGTTTGTAAGTATTATATTTCATGAAGACTTCTATGTCAAACAGTTCACCCTTAATAGCTAGTAACAAGCCACCTTGGAGTTAGACTTGTTGTTCATCTGCCCTGTGCTTGACACCACGCTCAACCATACTTAACTCACCGATAGTGTAAACAAAGCCAATGTAGGGGTTATTCGTAGCTAATGTAGGTGAGCTACACATATTGCTCGCACCCGCATATCCCATCTCATCGTCGATAATCATAGAAAGATTCTTAGGAGGTCATGAATGTTAATAAATTCATCCGGCTCAGTAAGGAGTGGGTGAATGAGCTATAGCTATTATGGCACCTATTAGCGCATCCTACTTTAGCGGCCGGACACTGCAACACAGCAGTCAAGACGTTTGAATGATTATATTATAAAAAATATAACAATTAAATCAAGCGCAATTGATTAAAGCAAAAAAAATTAAAATCTAGCTGCCTATATTAACCTCATACGCCAAAAAGATTCTATCCCAATATTAAGAAAAAAGTATAGCTATACTTCCGTTTGGCTGTATAACTAAGCCATACCTAACCACTTCACTCTACTTCAACATTTGAACTTGGCCTCATGAAAGTTAATATAGGAGACCCAAACTAAGAAAACACATTCACCTAAAGAGTACTTAAATTGTATTGGTAAAAAATCCAGGAATTATTAAGATACTTACATGCACTAAGAAAGTGGTCCGTATGGCCTTATGTGCAAAAGCTAAACGGTTGAAAAACATCCCAAGTTTTATGAGTTACATATAAACTTACATTAAATAATTTAACTTGTTTACTAACTTAAGCCTCCGTTGAATATACTGCGAAGATAACTTCATTTCTCCCGTGTGATTTTTTTTCCCTCATGTAGGTAAGTAAAAGCCATTTGAGCGGTATGAAACGCCGTACACCTAATCTGGCAATCTGGAGATTGATTGCCGTTCCAATTTCGAGGTTCCGATCCCACCAATAGAGCCCTCACCGGGGCTCCGCGAACGGATTTCTTGGCCCTCTTAGTGCAGGGTCGATACCGGGTTTGTGATTCCGTGGAATCCACCTCCCGTAGCTTGGTTTGCCATCGTCACATCGTGTCAGGGTAGAAAGTCGCATGACGAGTATTCTAGTTCATGCTCCGGCGTGGGCATTGGCCTGTCTCGGCAAGCCGGCACTTCACTCCGCGCCCAAGTGGATTTATGATGAAGGAAAACCGTTCGAAATACAAGATACGATGGTTGGCGGTCCGTATTGATGCAAATGAGGACAAACGGAGACGAATATATGCAAGGCAGATTCCCAAATCCTCTAGTCAAGAATCCAAATCTTCGTGATCAATAATTCGAGTGCGCCTTACATCTACCCACGAATCTGGAATCCGAACCGCATCATAATATGAAGTCGACTCTATATGCAGCCGCTGCCGTGGCTTTCGGCACGACAAACGTTGCCGCACATGCTACATTCCAAGACCTCTGGATAAACGGTGTAGATTATATAAGTTACCCTTGATTCCCGGAAGTGATGATAGAAAGCACTGACATCTGCAGCACGGAGCAAGCTGCGCCCGCCTGCCACTGTCCAACTCACCTGTTCAAGATGTGACTTCCAAAGACATCGCCTGTAACGCCGGCACATCGGCTGTATCAGGAAAATGCTCAGTGGCCGCTGGCGCAACAGTGACAGTAGAGATGCACCAGCAGCCAGGGGACCGGTCGTGTGCGAACGAGGCGATCGGCGGGGCCCATTACGGGCCGGTGCAAGTGTACATGGCGTCTGTGTCAAACGCGGCGAGCGCGGACGGATCGGCAGCGTCGTGGTTCAAGATCTTCGCCGATACGTGGGCGCTGAACCCGAGCGGGTCAACCGGAGATGCTGACTTCTGGGGCACCAATGACCTGAACGAGTGCTGCGGCTTGATGAACGTCAAGATCCCCTCCGACCTTGCGCCTGGAGACTACCTCCTGCGTGCCGAGGCGATCGCACTGCATACGGCGTCGAGCTCCGGGCAGGCCCAGTTCTACATGACGTGCTATCAGCTCACGGTGACGGGATCCGGGTCCGCTAAGCCGGCGGCCGTCGCATTACCCGGAGCGTACGCAGCGAGCGACCCGGGTATCCTGGTGAATATTCACGCGCCAATGAGCACATACATCGCACCAGGTCCTACCGGTGCGTTGCAATCTAAGCGTTTCTATCCTTAGCATACTACCTAGGCTGACATTCATCGGGACAGTGTACTCGGGTGGTTCGACAAAGAGCGCTGGCGCAGCGTGCGGAGCTTGTGAGGCGACTTGCGCGGTTGGCAGCAGCCCGACGTCGTCAGCAGGGAGCGGTGGCGGCAGTGGATCATCAACAACGCTGTCTACTGCGACAACGACGGGCAGTGGTTCGAGCCCCACGGGGTGCACTGTCGCTCTATACGGCCAATGCGGCGGCATTGGTTATTCGGGGTGCACCACGTGTGCTGTAAGTCGTCCAAATGCGGTTTTCAGTAAAGCTGTTAGCTAATGACATCACAGTCTGGAAAATGTAACGCCTTGAACGACTATTACTCGCAATGTACTTAATTACAATACTGTCGGGGTAGGTAACTGGCTTTGTGCATATATCAAGACAACGGGCATGTTTATGTAGCCCATCCCAAATTGATGTATACCGCGATATCTCAGGCATGAATTTCCAGAATGTCCTGTGAATATATATATATTTTTTTGATATTGGCGACGTTAAGGCTATACATTTCCGACTCACTAGTAATACTCATAACCTTGGCTGTCACTTGGCGCTATAATCAAACCAAAATACGCTCTAAAGTTGTATAGAATGGCAGCAGTTCACAGCAATAGGAGGGCCTAGAAAAGTCTAGAATATCTAAAGTTTGAAGCGATACTAGCCAGACAGCCACTTGCCGCATTCATGTTGGCGGCCCGACGTAGTTCTTGCGACCCCACGCGATGTACCAAATTAACGAGATCACAGTAAACCCGACAAAGACCACAGGAGCGTAATTAGCGAAGCTTGGATCGGTAACAGGAACAACAGTCGGCAAAGAGAAAAGAGGTATAACTAGCAAAGTCCAAGCTACTTCTGTGTTAGCAAGAGAGATATACGGGCAGTGCCCAGGATAGGGAACGACGCACAGACGGAGACAATATTGCAGGCCCAGCCGAGTTTACCAAGAAAGAAGGAACCGCTAGACACCGTCTTGCGACCCTCCAACATGCTCACGATAATAGGCACGGAGTAGGCGGCCGTGAGCGCAATAACTCCGACGCCGGAGAAGGCGTTGAACGCAGCCGAGGAACCGAAGTAGATGAGACCGAGAGCAATCTGAACCACCATGCTCAGCATCATGCCGTTGAGAGGCACGTCAAGCTTGGGATGGACGACCTTCCACCACTTCGAGCCGGGAATGGCGCCGTCGCGAGAAAACGCGTAAACGGCGCGTGATGCAGCCGTAGTGCAACCAATACCACATAGGATGCCAAGCACGAGGATAGGAATCAGCAAGCCAAACGAACCACCCGGGCTGCCTACGGCACTCTTGATGATGGCCGGGACAGGTTGGGCAAGCAAAATAAGCTCTTGGATGTCGCCGAGGACGAATACGAGTGGAATGAGAGTGATCAGCCCAGCAACAAGGTTAAACAGGATGGTTAGAACCATGGCTTTGGGCACCTGAGTAGCAGGCGCTTTGACTTCCTCACACATGCTGCATAGCACATTAGCATCACTCAGATGGTATGGTGTCGCGTGACCTAGAAGGAAGGAGGTTCTTCTTACGAGAGAATCATGCCCGTCGAAGAAGTGGCGTAAGCAGCATGCAGTAGACCAACAAAGAATGACCAGCCCGGCGTCCAACCCGAGTTGGCCTCGAAATGACCAAACACATAACTACCATCGTGGCGTCCATTTTTGGCAACGACTAGCACGGTAATCAAGATAGCAATTACGCCTGCGAAAGTCCAGAAGATAGCAAATGTCTACAGAAAAAGCAGTTAGTACAACGGGGTTCAGCAAGCCAAGAGCAAAAGGAGAGGTGACAGTCAGAAGTGGTCGTACATCTAAAATGGGCAGCCATGCGTTGCATAATGCACACACAAGATTGCAGACTAAGGTAATACCGAGAAAGATCAAAAACACCTGGTAGGCGTCGCCCTTCAACACGTCTCCACCATCGGATGTCTCAAAAACATTGACGGAAGCGACTAGGAATAGCGCAGTGGCGAAATTGACAGATAGCGTAATGGTGATGTTGCCGACGACGTACAACCAGCCGCAAATCCAAGCCGAGAGGCGACGGTAGCTCAGAGGTGCGAGCATGAAGGCCTGGTAGTAGACACCGCCGGCGGTTGGGTAGACACTCGTGATCTCCCCGAGCGAGGCCGCGACACAGATGATAACGAGCGACACACCGACCCAGCCCCAGATGATGTCGACGGGGCCACCGCATACCAGTGGATAGTAGAGGGTTGTAGCGAGACCATACGGAACCGAAGCCAGGACGAAGGACATGAAGGCGACCTGAAAAGTAGATCGCGTGCGCAACAGCTCGGGCTTGTAACCTAGCGAGGTCAGCACCTGGTCAGCCGTGTCCGACTCCGTCTCGTGGCCGAAATGGTCGTCGGAGACCATGGCGTCCGGCTTTGCACCCATCCTCCTCGCCGTCAGCAGTATCGTCACTCTCTACGTGTGGTCGATAAACAAGACAACGTTAGCGCAAGAGACTGCAAAGAGAATGGAGGGTATAGACTTGTCACGGCTATTGCTCCATGAAGTCTGTTTGCAACGCTTAAGAGAGCTGGAGTGACAAATGACGGAAAGAGGGCGAAGAAATAAAGGAACGGGTGCTGATCACTGACAGAGAGGGATCGCAAAGCCTGCCAAGTTTACCATCAGGACGATGGCTATTTGCCCACCCAGGCTGCCCCAGTCCCAGGGGAAACGGTTACATGGTGTTGGTTCAACTTGCTATCTAGCTCCCGACAAGCTGGAACTTCTAACCTGATCAGAGTCGACTCTAACGGACGACAGGGGGTTGTACTGAGGGGCAACAAGGGTGTTAAGACCTTGTTCGGTGAGCTTCGCCACGAGTTGCTTAGTGCCGTTGTACTACCTACAGTAGGTACTGTAAGTAGATAGATTGATGGTGGCTGCCCCCTAGGGTAACGGCCTGCATTTACTTTCTATGTACGTATAGGTTACGAATGCGAAGTGTATCCTCATCTGTCACTTGTAAGTCATCCCGATACAACAGCGTAGTAGTCATTGCTTTCCAAGGATCCATGTGCTGAGAGCCTCAATCTTTCGATCCTTATCGTGCGTCTCCATATTACGCAATGAACAGAACTCCAGATCAAGTAGGGGTAATATTCGTAGGTAAGTACGAAGTAAGTATCTGTATGAAAACAAAGCGCAACGCACGATAAAGACATGGATGGGATACGGATCCAGCCCACTAGTCCCTTGTAGGCAATTTCTAAGGCTGAAATCTACAGGCCATCATTGGTTCTCTCTTAATACCGCAAAAAAATTAGTACAGGAGCCCTGAATTAGTGAGGGAGAATGACGTCGATCCTCACACGACAGTGTTGTAGCAGCAGCAGCTAGTCACTCCACCGCCGCGTTGTCCGATGCTCCACGAATGCCCGTTAACGAACCGTTGAATGGCCCGATCGTGAGTGGATACTGGCTCGGTTCCCATCCTTGCGCCGCCTACACTAGGTACGGAACCGCCTACATATACTATACTACATGTGTACGTAGAGCTTTTACCATCCTATGTATTGTATGTATACTATGTACGTATGACAAGAAGCCATGCCGCATTTAACCGTACATCTAGTTTAGACTCGGGTTTAGACTGAGCCTAGACCAAGCCATATACACTTCTCTTTACAAATGCATACGCAGTAGGCCAACAATGAAAAAAAATAACCAAAGTTTCAAATTTAAATTTTAACGTGCTATCTACGTCTTACTCAACGCGCGTACCGTAACCGACTCACTCGATATGTGAAAAGGTAACATCCCTGACTCTCGAGATAACGTACATCGCCAGCCCCCAGCGAGATAACTCAATGGTAGATAACGATTGCTTGGCGTATAATTTGGATGACACAGATGATCTGATACTAATCCCTATACCTACTAGTATAATATGTTGTAGCGCAGATAGTGTACAGACCCATCTCATATACTACCTGTAGTTGTCGGGCAAAGATAAGCTGCCTGCTGTAGGTAATAAGGTGCGACGACAAGAGGATAAGTGGATGAATTTCGCCGAGGTAGAAATGGCCATGACGGGGACCATCCATGCAACCGCATGGCTCTACGCAGTACTACCGTACGTAGGACACCACCTATGCTAGTCCATCTAGTGTTCAAGCGCACTATCTAAGTAACAGTAGATGCACTAAATAGGTGAGACGAGACCAAGCAGAGCACCAAGTAAGGTGGGAACGTCGGGTGGCAACAACGCGCCCAGCTATTCGGATACACGCAATCGATCGAGAAGCGGGAGTATCCAGTGTGTGCGGGACATACCCAGGTGCTGGGAAAGGGAGGGCAAACCAACACATGCTAGCGCTACCAATAGTCTGCATAAGCATAGAATGCTGGCATAATTAGGGTTCGAATCTATCCTGGGTTCTCTGCCCATACCACAGTTCCCACATCAGTTTCAACATCATGTCTGTGTACTGATGAACCAACCATGCTGCTGCAACTAATCCTAGGCCAGGGCAAAGATCAATCACTACCAATAAGAAAACACAAGAAACAAAGCAACATCTCGTAATCCCTACGCGGAGAGGTCCCATTCAATAGTAGCGTCATGTATATACTATTCATCACCTGTAACGAAGTAGCCCAGACAGGTATTCAGACATCATCTTGCTCGTCGTATTGTCTAAACAACTCGTCAAACTCGTTCATTCTGGCCACTGCGTCGTGAAGACGCGGCCACTCCCGCTCCCAGGGGAGTTCGCCCGCCGGCCTCCCATTCTCCCACCAGTGCGCAAGTCGCTCGTATAGCTCTGCCACAACTCTCGAGCGACGTGGAAGCTCTTTCTGCCAACCCTGCCAGTCCCATTCAATCGGGACCACCTCGTCTGTGGCATGGTCGTGCAGCTTAATATCAACTGGATCTTTATACGAGTCGGTGTGGATGTAGGGCCCGGTCGCCGTTACCATGATCTCACCCTTCTCGCCGTTGATAGTCCAAAGGAACCCGGGCGTATCTTTAAATTGCTGCCCGGAGCGGAAAGTGAAACACAACGTGGCGTTCTCGGCAATTTCTGCCTTGCCCTCCGCCAGCTTCCCATGAACGGCCACGAGATCTGGGACATCAGAATGGATCTCCTGGTCAGTCGTCGCGCCGTTTTGATCCCTGATCTTGAGGACCGGCCGCTGGATCTGCATGCGGCTCTGAAAGCTGTCGAACTCGCCCAGCACCTCGTGTACATAATCAATCGTGTGCGCATACGCGATGGTGATGTGGTTTCCTCCGATACTCCTCTTAGTGAAGTACGACACCGACTCGGAGACACTATCTCTTCGGCCGAGGTTGCCAAACGCCCGGACATCACTACTCAGCACACGGCCGATGCGCCCCGACTTCAAAACTTGCTTCAGCTTGAGAACGATAGGCGATACGCGACCCTGCAGACCAATAACGCTATGATCCACGCGTTTGTTCCCTGTCAGAGAAAGCGCGGCTTCGTAGTTCTCAGCCAGCGGCCACTCGATGAACACGGCCTTGCCAGCATGGATGGACGGCGCGGTCGTGAGGACATGTGTGTCGACTCTGGTATTACACACGACGAGATCGACGTCTTTATCTGCGGCCAGATCATCAGGGTTGCCGTAAGTCTTGACATTGGGTGGTAAATTGAAGTGAGCACGCGCGGCCTCAGCAGCTTCGACGCTGGAATTCAGCAAGGCGACAAGCTCATAGTGTGACTTGCCCCGCGCTGAGTGGAGGTAGGGGAGGTGGCCCTGTTCGGCCCAGTTGACCTTGGCCGAGGCGGAGAGGCCGATGAGTGCTACACGGATGGGAGCCATCCTTATGTTTAGAACCGCCGTGGAAGATCCAGGTAGAAACTGATGACTCGAAAAATAAGTTTATCACAAAGCTGAGCGGCTCAAATTGAGATTCACATATGAGATGCTTGAATATCTCAATGAACTTCCAGAATATATTGCTATTCTCTTCCTCTGACTTTATACACTACATTAGCCCCTTACTATTATAAATCGAAAAACTACAAGAGGAGGATGATTCAGCAGATGGGCATTCGGTACGGTAAATGCCATTGTATTCGCACAGTTAGTGAGCTAGTAAAGCTGGTCAAAAAGCCTGCATTTTTAGAAATATCACACACTGTGATGCTTACCGTTTTAGGCAAATGGTCCTCGAGTACCTTTTAATCATCATCTACCTCTAAAATTGATAACTCATTTCTCCTGGACAATATCAACTTACCTTAATACAGATATCTGGTGTAAACGTCAATATTCTTGATATACTCATCTGGACTTATGCTCCTATTCATCATTATATTTCTCTCTTGTATTTGTATACTTACGTTAGTATATATATACCCATATCCTCTAGCATGGTGTCACACGCGCTGAACGTGCTGAACATTTTGTGCTATCTCCAGACGCATAGTTCGGTGAGACACCGGGACCGTACTACGCTGCATTGAGACTTATTGAGACTGTCTCGCGTATCCAGAAGTGAAGCTATTCAGCCCTCGCTAATCTGAAACGTATTGGCGGACCCCGGAGGTTAGGAAGCCCCGAACCAATTGTATATAGACTCAAGGACAGCCACCATGCTCGGCAACAGCCCTAATGGGGAGGCATGGACTTTTGTAGCCATAACAGATTATTATGTTCTGAATACAGTCCAACCAGCCCTCGTTATACACGGACAATAAAAGTCGTTAGTCTCCTTTTCCCAAACCAAGGAAGAAAAACAAGAAAGGAAAACTCGTTATGAAAGAATCTAAGTGTATTTATTGGTCAGTATCACAAGTAAACTAGAATTAGTCATGGTGAAATGAAGGAGAAAACTAATATTACTACAAACTAATATCAAGTTCAGGCAAGCATAGTATTGGTAATACTTAAAACAAAAAATACCTAGAAAATCACAATTGATAATTAAACACACCCCTAATTAACTCCAATAGTGGAAGCCAAGGTGAACGTGCAGAAACTATGCATTATCGCCAACGCGGAATAAGACTCTTAAGTGTCAGGGTCAGAGGACGACTGGGGGCTGTGGACGTAGGCGGGGGCGGAGGCGGCGGTGGGGATGGGGATGGGGATGGAGGAGGAGAAGGAAGAGTAGGAGATGGTGTTCTTTGGGGGGATGGGGGAGGTGTGAAGGGAAATGTGGTCAAAGAAACCGGTCGAGAAGGGGGCGAAGTAGAAGCAAGTAGTGATAGCGGAGGAGTACGGCGCGAAGGCGAAGTGCTCAGAGGGGTCCCTGAACGAGGAGGAGTAGAAGAGGTCGATGAAGAAGGCGGCTGATTAAGAGATGGAGAGACCTGTGAACGATGAGTTTGAGACCTAGGGGTAGAAGGAGGAAGAGGAGGAGGAGAAGGCGGCTGAGACATCGCTGCTACTGATTCAATATAACTAGTCCTTTTGGTTTGTTGTGAAATATCTTGCTATTTTCCTTCTCTGATGAGAATTACTACAAAGTAAGGAATGATTGCCGACCGCAAAGTGAACTTTTATAATTGAAACGATATTTTGGTTGTATATATATGTTTATGGGCAGAGAAAACCGAATACCCCTGATCAAACAATCGCATTGTTTATTGCGACGCTTAGGTATCATCAACAAAGAATGATAAAGAGCTGAAACGGAAACGCGAATTGTTTGAACAATGGCCGCATTGTATACACCAAACAAAAAATTCGTCAGCGCAATAACAGACTCTGGAAGCCCAGAGACACCGGGCAAAAAAACCGAGCATCAACCAAGCTGTAATACAACAGTATAAAGAACGCTATTAACAACAGCTAGCAACAACTATAGTATGAAAATATGTTTGAATTTTCCCCCATGGCTAGAGGGACAATTTTAAAGAGTGTGGCATGGGTAATATAATACACTCGCCAGTTCCTGAAGTAGAGGCCCAGTGACCGCGTGCAGCTGTGAGCGCGAGACCCGAAACATCTTGCGGTCTCACGAATGGCGCATCCTGTCATCCGCAACCGGGTCAATGCCCGTCACGTGGCGTCTCCCCGCGACGCGGCACAACAACGCCGACGTCCATTGAGTCGAGGTTCTCATCAGCCTCCCACCAGATCGTGCCACAGCCACTGAGAGCAAACGTATGACGCCGGCCGGGCGGATCCGAGGGTTTGATTCGCCCCCTTCCGTCAAAAGCCCGTCAAAGCGGACGGGCAATGGCGTGGGGGTTGAACAAAATAAAACGACCAAAAATTTGATTTCGGGCGCCACCGCTAACTAGGCCCTTCGCCGCGTACGAAGAAGCTATCGTTGGTGAAGGTCTGAGTTGCGCTATTGCTGTTGCTGCTACACCCTACACAGCTGACGTCAGACACGTCCTACCACACACCACACACCAGTAGTATCTCGATGTGAGGTTCTTGTGACGAGGCCAGCACTCCCTAGAAATGAAACCCGTTGGCTGTGTGCGCCCAGTCCAGCATTTCGATCGAGATTGCCAACTTTTCTGTGTTGTGTTTTAGTTAAGGCCGTGCTTCCCGTGGAGAACGGGACCCGTGGTTGCATGGGCCCTTTTCAGCTGTGCTGGTTACTAGGCTCAAGACGTAGCTAGCGGGTCCGCCGAGCAGAAATCAAGGTGGTTGAGATCAACCACTGCCCATGCCTGGCCCTGAGGAAAGAAATATTTAATAAGCGTATATCAGCTATTCATATGTCGTTGCCTTGGCACGGTTGAGTAAGGTTTATGTATAACTTCATGATACTCGGCAGTAGGTGGGGGGCAAGAGAGTCAGGTAGGTCCACATTGTTTATTCTTTTTCTCGCTTGAGTAGCCAGATATATACGATATATACAACTCATGTTCGGGTTGGGTGAATCTCCCGTTGAGTGCGCCTACTCCAACTTCTGCACGCTATGACATGTCGGACTATCCGTATTACAGAAACATCATGCAAGACGACACCAAATCGTCAGAATCATCATCGCCCCCAACCTCGATCTCGCAGTTTGAATATGCGAGTATGATTCGATCGGCATGCGAAAGTGACATGGAAGCCATCATCGAGGTCGAAACATCTTCTTTCCCTCACATCTATACCGATGTTGGCGGCTTGGCGGACTGCCGTCGACGTGAGCTTGAGGGAGGTTATCCTTGCTACAGAATCCTCACCGCCAGTTCGGAGTTTGGCGACCAGACGGCAATCCACGGCCTCGTTATATTCGAATCGTATCTTCGTTCCTACAGAGAGTACCGTGATGCTGGCACTGGAGAGGGGATCACGCTACCGGCAAACCGCCCACCAGATAAGAAGCCAGCCTATAGCATCTTGATGGCTGCTATACGCGCTGATCCAGCTTTGCTGGATGAAGAGTTCTTATGTGAGTTCGTCCGATATCTGGCAAACCGCATCACTCATTATCATCAGTTGTCTCCGAGATTTGTATCCATCCCCAAGTGAGAGAGAGAGGCAATGGGACAAGACTCATGCGCCACATTGTAGATGTGGCTGACGTGCTCGCTGTGAAGATCATTGTGCTCGTCGAGGGCTCAGTTTCCGATGCAGCCCAGCAGTGGACGGCAGATGAAGCTGAGGAGGTGAACGCCGTAGAGTTAACTACATTAAGGGCAAGGGAGCAGAGAACGACAGTGTCATTCTACGGCAGATTGGGTTTTAAGAAAAGAGCATACTTTTTCTGGGGTCGCCGGGATTGTGCTATCCCGAGGATCTTCTACGTGATGCAATACCCAGCATACAGATAACGGACGGTTGGCGGTACTCGGATAACCATACTAGATATAGATAGAGGCGAATGTCGACGACCGCAGGGTCAAATTTGGACAAGATCAATCGAATGGTGCGTTGTAGGTGATAGTCCTCTTTGAAAGCTAATTTTGACATATATTGACCGTGCTCTATTGCTCGTAAGCTTATAACATTACTGAGTTTGTCGCCTCGCCGGTTTTATTATAATCGGATGGTAACTGACTTATGTGCCTCACTTGTTTCTTCCAAAGCGGACGTCAAATTCCTTCAGCACTCCCATTATGCTTGCCGTCTCGACATCCAAAGCTGTCCGACCAAGTGTGTTGCCCGGTTTAGGAACAGCTCTGAGTTTCGGCAACCACGTTTCGATTTCATCAGTCGCCCGCTCGAAACCTGGGTGGCTTGATAGGGTCTGATAAGCATCTGCACACGATAAACTAACCCGCGTGGCGGAATTGGAAGTTAGTGCTGGTGGATTCACAGATTTGCAGCATCCTGAGGCAGCCGAGCTACCGCAGCATACCCCGGAAGTATTTCCAGACTCGCGGGCGAAGCTGGCAGCAAGGCTTCTGCAAAAGAGCCCGGATTTCGGGTCTCTTAGGCACTGGGAGCATGTTCCAGGACCATTTGCTCTGCAACTGCTTGGTTTGCCCGCGGATTGGAATGAATTTCGATTGAGAGACCTAAGACTAGGTAACTTGATGGCGCCTGTCGACGTGACTTCCATGGGAGGTGGTCCTACGTCATCTTCTGAAGGGGGAGGTGTCTGGACCTGCTGGCTCATGGGGGGTAGAGTCTGGGGGGCGGCGGCGGCGGCGGTCTCAGCACACATGCAATAACTACTCTCTGTACAGAAGCCGCACGGTTCTCGTGGTTGAAGCGACGGCTGTGCCGGGGGAATGGGTTCCGTAGGAGGAGGAGGCGCTGCAATCGACACGCTCTTCTTGGAAGAGAACATAGCAGTGAAGTCAATCTCGTTAGGATATGATTCTGCCTTCTGCCGCTTTTCATCAGGCGCCAATTCAGAGATATGGGACGGTTTCCGTTTTAGTTCAGTGTCAGTAGCGGTGACGGGACTGTTAAGCGCAGCCTCAAGACATTCACATCTTGTGCCGAGGCTACATTTCCCACATTCCACCGTTGTGCTTGCGAGTACATCATCGACGCAAGAACACGATCCTGTGGAGCTGCAGTTTCCACAGCCAGTGACATCTGACAGCCCTTGGGGATGGCTCGATGAAACTAATGATTCCGGAGGAGATATCATCTGAGGTATAGAGAAGGCTATTGCCGAATTCCGATGTGCAGGGCCGTTGCTTGCAAGACTAGCTCTGGAGGTTTGGTGTTGCGAGGAGAAGCTTTGGATCCGTCCATGGTGTGACATGAAACTTCCATTTCTTGATGAGACGCTAGAGACCTCGTCCCGCCAGCGACGTCGCAAAGACTCCAGTTCACTGGTGGCCGCCACCCTTTCGGTACGTTCTTTTTCGAGACTATCCTTCAAAGCACCGCACTGACTTCTCAAAGAGTCAACTTCAGCTTTTAAGCCCTCAACTAAATGGTGTAATTGTTGCTGGGTACGTTCATGCTCTTCACGTTGCTCTTCTAGCTCCTCTTCTAGCTCGCCGACTCTAGCAGCTCTTCGTTCACGGAAAGCCCGTTGGGCAGCTCTGTTCTGGGCCTTGCGCTTGGTAGGCGGTGTATCGGTAGCAGGCTTCCTACCAGGCTTTGGCCGTGGCGGGATTACCCATTCCTTACTAGTAATGGATGTTTTGGGAGGAAGCACGGCCGTGTTAGCTATCTGGACTCCTGTACCTACAGGCTTGAGAGCGATCTGCGGTGTCGAAGAGGATGGTGTCGACACGTTTGATGAGGGTGAGAAATCCGAAGCAGGGGAGGAAGCCATAGAGGGCGAGATAGCGAGTTTAGCCGGCCGTGGCCTCGTAGCAATGTTGGGAGGTGAGTTCAAAAGGACAGCGGAGGACGACATGTTGATTGTACAATGACGACAGCGGCGAGGAGCTCATGAGGCCACGATCCATCCGTTGTCTAGGGATGAATGCACTATTTTGTAGGCACCTACACTGATTTGGTGGGAGCCGAGAAGTATGGCCTTTCTTCTCAACACTTCATGTGATCCATGAAAGATTTTAGACGAGTTAAGCAACAAGAGAAGAAGGAGACCGATGGCACGAGAAGAAAAGGAAGTGTGACAACAGAGGATTTGAAGTCCACGGAGGGGCGATGTTCGGCCCTTGACTACCGGGCGCCAAGGCAGGGTTTGCGTGTTCCCAACGGCTCTGATTTATAGCGCGAAAAACAGGTATCAGGATAGGTGCCGGATGTGCCGAACAAAGATGATTGAGGAGAACAGAGAACGAATGCCAGATTGAACTGCCAATCCGATATGTAGTTGTTACTAGCCAGTTTAAAACCCGAAGGAGACAAACAAAAGCATATGTAGATACACGAGGGTTGACTACGGCCAGACTTGTATCGGCTCCGGTGTACGGTGAGGGATGGATTGTTTGGATGCCGTAATGGAATTCGGCCTGATGAGAGGGGTCCTCAGCAGTTATTCCACTGGCTGATCCAATGAGAGAGGGGGTTCGGGGAGAAACGGTGTGATGAGGTTGAGGTAGACGGGATGTGAGGGGAATAGGGGATCAGATTTAGGAACGGGGGCAGAGATGGAGATGATGGATGTGCAGATGGATGTGCAGATGGATGGAAAGTCACTGATCAGATTGATAAGATTATGATGGGGGCTCATTTGTGTTATCCGCTTTTTATTATGGGGCCCCTATAGTACTGCGTATGGCTTTCAAGGGCCAGACGAAGCGAGGGAAGGGTACCGGTAGCAGGAAGCAGGTAGCAGGCAGGACGAACGACGGGCGACGAACAAGAGGTGAAAACGATGGGCTCGACCGAGGGACCGGAGAGACCAGAGGCTTGGCAGCTCCAGTTCTACCCAGACCAACGGACCAACGACAGCCAATAGCCGTCCTTTGGTCGAGATGCTAAGAATGCTGGGTCCGGCGCGGTGGTGATCCGAGTGGACTGATGAGAGAATTCTGCGAGGGCACGGCAAGACACCTTGCAGAGGCTGGAGACTCTGGTTCGCGCTGAAGGAAGACGGACAGATCAGATGGGAGTAAGATGCACGGTTGAGCAGGGACGTCTCCTTTCCCTTCTCTTCGTTTTTCGGCTTTCTTTGGTCACGTACATAACTAAAACAGAATGGCGAGTCTGACAGCTGCAGTGGTCTACGGTTCTACGGTTCTACGGTCGGGTAGGGTCGGAACAACAAGACCCCGGTCGAATGGCCGAAAGATGCTAGTAACGGTGGTGACGCGCGGGTTAGTAACGCAGTCATGCTACTTCGCACCCACCGATACCGGCTTCACCCCTGCTCTTCCGTGTGGAGCCTGCCAGTGGCCCTGTCAGTGTGACACTGCCAGCTGAATGCGAAGTCTCGGCGGTCTGTCGACGAGGTACTCCGTACTGTTATACATGTAGCAGTCAACAATGATACATGGCTAACAGCGATTAACCAGAGTGTGTAAGATGATTTACATTATCGGGTAGACATTCCCGGATTATTAAGTCCTATATACCTAGAGGTTGATCTGAAAACATTTAGCAGATATCTAGGTATACCTACCAATTGAAAGTACCTATGTACCTAGACCCTGACAACATACTGGGTGTAAGTTAAGAGTGACATTGTACATCGAGCCGTAGCTGCTACTAAACACTCGAGACTGCTCTGAGGAGCTATTCTTAACCAGGTAGGCCTACACCCTGCGAGAGTTTAATACACGTGGACGCAGAACACGACTAGACGGAGAATTATTTGGTTGTTTTATTTCATGTATGACCTCCCGGTTTCAAATGTAGCTGAGGACGCAAGACTCTATCTCTTTTCTGTGTGGTGAGTAGAAAAAAGAAGGCTCAAGCTGATGATACTTACCTACATAAGGTACCTAATTATTTCATTACGACCTGTTTCCGTATTCCCATCAACCTCCATGGCTCTGCTCCCCTCGCACTGATTTGTCTATAATCATGGGCTACTCTGCTGCCTAGTACGCTCTCGTTGCTTGTACAAAGAGCTGGCTAACCTAGATGACCCAACAGATCTATAGGGATAATATCTTAGAGATAAGTTAAGCCTTAGAGAAGAATATTAAGCAGCATGGGTATAATTAGAGAGACTAAATTGGCGTTAGTGTCATTAGAAGGTTTCTTCCTTATAATTCCAAGAAAGTAGCTGTAAGCTTAGATCGATCACGAACATTGAATCATCTGCATTGGTTGAGGTTCAATGAACCTGCCCATGTGGTATCCCCTATTGGTATATGTCTTTATCGGGGTTGTACCTTGGTACCTACATCGAGTGTCTTCAATGTTGTCCATCACTGACAGGTGGGCCCTGAGTATAAATTGCAATGAACAACAAGTAAAGACTCCAGAGAGAGAGATCATTGAATGATAGAGGACAGGCCTAGTTGAGAGACAGGCCGGCAATTAATCCCAATGTTAATCTCTTTACATACACCAACTATCTAGCCCTCCCCCCCTTCCCCCGTCCAGCTACGTTCTCCCCCTCCAAGGTTGTGAATCCCGATAGTTACAACACTCAAGCTACTAAGCTGCGACAAGTGGCCCACGGCTCAGTGCATACAGCGAACCAACATCGCGCCCAGACATAGATCGACGCCTAGGCACTTCCAAATCACCAAGGAAGGCAGAAATCATGGCACGCCCCCCGAGCCTCGTAACCCCAACGCCCAACCGCCCCCAGAGCTCCCGCACCTTCGCCCTTCCCTCCTCGCCCTCGACCTCATCCGGCACAGAGAGCGAAGATGACACGCCTCTGCCGTTTCCCGCCGCTCTCCCACGCACAGATTTTCTCGCGCCAACCTTCAGCGCCGCTGAGTACCTCTCCTCGCTGCCGCACCGCCATCAAACGCTTGAGGACTTGCGGAGCGATCTCCGCGAGCGCAGCGCCGCCATCGGGACGGAGCTGCTTGAGCTCGTGAACGCCAACTACGCAAGTTTTCTGGGGCTCGGCGACGAGCTGCGAGGGGGCGAGGATCGCGTGGAGGATGTGCGGGTGGCGCTTCTCGGGTTCCGCCGCGCCGTGGAGGAGGTGCGGTCGCGTGCTCGGGAACGCGGTGTCGAGGCCACCGGGCTGACGAGGGAGTTGGGCGCTGTGCGCAGGGAGGTCGAGATGGGCCGGAAGATGATTGAGCTCGATGATAGGATATCTGCGCTTGAGGGGCGGTTGGCGATAGGCAGCATGGCCGGGGATAGCGAAGAGAGTGATGAGGATGCCGAAGAGGACGACGATGACGGGGAAGCGGTGGGGACTAGTACCGCAAAACTAACACAATTGGCTAATGATTACGTGGCGGTCGATGAGCTCTCTGATGAGATTGGGAGGGACGTGCCATTTGTGCGGAAGATAGAGGAGAGGATGATGAGGTGTCGAAATACGCTGCTCTTAGATGTCAATGCTGCCCTAAAGGAGGCTAAGAAGGCCGGGGATCCGGGGCGAGCGAAATTACTCAAGCTTATGGGTATATACGCGACACTAGACGCGCAGGCCGAAGCTGTGAAGGCGTTGAGGGGTGGCTAAGGACAATTTGGAGGATACGCAAGGTACAATCCATCGACATTATCTTTGCTATTCGTGTATACATATACATCTGGGCAAGAATGATGCTACAGACCGTGTAAATGAGATAGATACCCAGACACTTATGAGTTTCCAGTAGAAACAGAAGTAAATAAAAAGACGGCTTCATATGATACACTCTTATACAGGGCTATTCTAACTCGTGCTATAGACCAACAAAAGTAACATGAAAATTACATTTACATAGCCGTGCTCAGGTGAGCCGGTGTGACCTTGTCGTCGGTAGACGCAAAAGAGCCATTCAAGCTGAATCCGGGCCCGGTTGTTGATGTGAGCACGACTTCGATGAGATCCTTACTGACGCGACCCTCAAGCGCCTCAATCTTTTCCTTAATGGAGGCGATAACAACTTTAATGTTCTCGGAGAGCATCTTCGGTGTAAACTGGATGTTGCCGATAGGCATACGGATGCCGCCAATCTTCTCCCTGTAGTTCTCAGCGCCGACCATTTCATGCATCATAGGGATAACGCTTTTCGTGATGGTGTTTGTCTTAACCGAGGGCATCAGTCCCTTGGGGCCGAGGATGCGGCCGAGGCTGGCCTTTTTAAGCGCGGGCTCTGAGTCAACATGGCAAATGAGGCGGTTGAAAGGCAGCTGGTTGGGCTTATCCTTGATAATCTTGAACAGGTACTCCTCACCGACGGCCACGGCACCGGCCAACCGAGCCTCGTGGTAGGCGCTACTACCCTCCTTACAGATGACAGCGACGCGCGTGTCGCTTTTGATAGGGTATGGAAGCCGTATACGGTCACGGAGAACGGGGCTGTTTTTGATAGTGCGGATCTTGAGCGAGAGCTCGTATGTGGCTGACGACGGGGGACGACCGACCTCGGCGGCTCGCAAATATCTACATCGTCATGGCCGTTTCGTCAGTTCGACATTAGAGAAAGAGGGACTACAAGCAAGAAAAGCGGAGTCGACTCACCTCATAGCATCACACAGCGAGTACTGCTCCTCCAGGCTCGGCGTCGCATACTTGTACTCCTTGAACCGCTGCTGCTTCTTCTTCTTCTTCAACTTTTCTTTTTCCCTCTCGCGCGCCTGCATAGCCCGGGTGCCGGCACTCTTCCATCGAAACTGGGATGTCGATAGGGGTGTCAATAATCTGGGTATCGTCGCCTTCGTCGTTGGTCTGACCATCGATAACAGGTCCAACCTCGCCAGGGAGGCGATACATTGATTTGGCGTGGTCATGACGGTTGCTGTATGTGTATTGTTGTTGCGCTCTTGAAGCTCTGAGGTCGGTCAGGAGCCCAGAGCCTGGGTGAATTGGTTGGATTGACCATGGGTTGATGCGGGCTTGGTGGAGCATCTGAATTGAACTTTTGAAAAGCACCTACCTGCCTCTTGACACCTGAAATTCCAGGCAATAATAACTGTTGTTGTCTTATCCACTTATCCACACTTTCTGCCTCTATCTTATCAGCCAGCCAGCTCTACAACCCCACCCCCTCCCCACTCTTCACTCTTGCAAGCTTCGTCACAGACAACACCCCGCCATTCATCTCAGTGCTTTTTTTGACCCCGCCACAAATAACTGGCCGACTGGCTGTTGACTCTTGCTGTTGAGTCACTCACAGGACGAAGTCGGGGCGCAACTCACGTCAGGTCAAACTTACGGGCTTGTACCCTCGTCATCGTATCTTGTACTTTATACTTCTATTTCGAATTTATCTGTTCTGTTATCGCGTTTTCAACTCAGATCAAAAAATGAAGGTCGATGAGCTCGTGGCCATCTCCGAGTCGCTCGGCGGCGATTTCAAGGCCATCGAGCCTCATCTCATTCGACTCGAGAAGCACTTGACTCTGCGAACTTACCTTTCCGGCTACACATTGAGTGAGTTCGACGCAAAGATCTGGGTTGCTATCAAGAGCAACAGAGTAGCTGTGTCATTTGTCCGCAAGGGATCGTATGCCAACCTTCATCGGTGGTTTATCTTCGTCGAGCAAGTTCACCCTGAGATCCAGAACGAGGTCAAGGCCGCCGATTCTGCTCGCAAAGCCAAGGTGCAGGCTGCCAGCCGTGCCGGAGCCAGCTACAACTTGGCGCTGCAGGATACTGACAAGGGGGTCGTCACCCGATTCCTGCCCGAGCCATCGTGAGTAACATCGCGATGATAATTGGCTAGGTTGGAAGTCGGGCTGCTAACGGGTACCAGCGGCTACCTTCACATAGGGCACGCAAAGGCAGCCTTGCTAAGCGACTACTTTGCCCACCAAGCATACGACGGCACGCTACGCCTACGACTAGACGATACAAACCCGAGCAAGGAAAAGGAGGAGTTTCAGGATGCTATCGTTGAGGACCTTGCCTTGATGGGCGTCAAGCCAGATGTTGTCACCTACACCTCCGACTACTTTGACCACCTCTACGACACATGTTTAATATTGATTAAAGGCGGCCATGCATATGCCGACGATACAGATGTCGAGACTATGCGTGACGAGAGAGGAAAGGGGGTCGAGTCCAAGAGGAGGAACAGAACCGTGGATGAGAATTTGGCCATATTTGAGCAGATGAAGAATGGCACCGAGGAGGGCCTAAAGAACTGCATCAGGGCCAAGATTAGTGTCGACAACCCAAACAAAGCTATGCGAGACCCCGTCATTTACCGATGCAACCCTAACGATCCCCACCACCGCACTGGCACGAAGTGGAAGATCTACCCTACCTACGACTTGGCTTGCCCAGTCGTCGACAGCCTCGAGGGCGTGACCCATGCTCTCAGATCAACCGAGTACACAGATCGTAATCCCCAGTTCCAATGGTTCTTGGACACGCTTAAGCTTCGCCAAGTGTACATGTGGGACTTCTCTCGCATGAACTTTATTCGAACATTCCTGTCCAAACGAAAGCTCGCCAAGCTAGTAGACAACGGCAAGGTCTGGGGCTGGGATGATCCTAGGATGCCTACCATTCGTGGCGTTAGAAGACGTGGCATGACCATTCCCGCGCTGCGTGACTTCATCCTCAAGCAGGGCCCATCGCGAAACGTAGTGACCATGGACTGGACTAGTTTCTGGGCCGCCAACAAGAAAGAGATCGATCCTGTTGCGCCTCGACACACCGCCATAACGAAGAAGGATATTGTTAAGGTCACAGTCAAGGGAGAGGGTGTCCCCGCGGAACCCCGGACCGAAGACAAGCCGCTCCATCCTAAGAATCCAGCCGTAGGAACAAAAAAGGTGGCCTTTAGCCAGGAGCTACTACTTGACCAAGCCGATGCCAAGACCTTCAATGACGGAGAGGAAATCACTCTCATGCAGTGGGGTAATGCCTTCGTACGGGACGTGGTCGGGGCCGATCCGATCACGAGTCTAACGAGCGAGCTAAACCTGCAGGGCGACGTGCGCGCTACTGACAAGAAAGTGACTTGGCTCTCGGCGCAAGGGCAGAAGCTAATCGACGCCGAGCTCTGGGAGTTTGACTACCTGATCACGAAGGACAAGCTAGAGGCGGACGATGACCTGGAGAAATTCCTGAATCCCACAACGGCGACAAAGGAGGAGGCCTTCTGTGACGAGGGAGTCGTGAACCTAAAGAAGGACGATATCATCCAGCTTGAACGACGGGGGTACTATAGGGTCGACAAGGCGTACGGTGACGGAGACGAGAGAAAGATTGTCTTGTTCTATATCCCCACCGGAAAGAATAAATAGTTACCTAGCTCTCTACCACCTACCTAGGTAGATACGAATGTAAAGAGTAGAAATAAAATTGCCTTGTTAGGATAGCTCCAACTACCTAGCCCATTCATTGTCTGTTGAAACCGCTGTATTCCTCGCATATATGTGGTTGGTCTACCTTAATACTAGCATCATGAGTACTAGCACCGGAGATACGTGACGAGCAGTGAGTGTTCGCATTTATTTATTTATGTATACATGCAGTGAAGTTGAATAGCGTACCACTCATATGCTATGACGAGCTCGGTTCGGTGGGCTGTGCCCGTGCTGTACCTGTGCGGTGTACCTGCGCAAGCGAAGTCTCGTCTCGGTGTCTTGATCCAGCTGGGCTAGGTAAGATACATCAAGGTACGTGCGTAGCTGCCTGGCCCCTACCAACCTCGTACATGGATATACCTACATATGTAAGTACATACATATTTTTAGGAACCTAGACCGAGGGATCAGATACGAACATGCTAGGCAAGGTCTTGACTTGAAGCCCAGCGGGCTTCGGAATACCTGACCTGTCATGCGATCCATCTTCTCGCTATATGATCCCATAGCTATGATAGGGGGAGTGTATTAGCAAGTTGGGAGGGTACAATGACAAGGCTCAACGTGTCAGTCAACCATGGGTTATCGCTGTGTCGTTGATATGCGGGTAAGTTCATTCCTCTTCAAGAATTTGTGCCATCAATAGCATTGTTGAAATCGTTCAAGCTGTTATTAGACAGAGTAGGGTAATATAAAGTAGGATATGATAAGTCGTGGGTTAGGTTCTGCGCTCCGCTTGGAGCGTCATACCAGGAGATATACTGGTGATTACATGGCCTGTGTCTTTTTTTTTACCCTTCCTTTCTGGCAGCGGTTAGCGGCATGACATAACAAATACAAGAAAAGTGGACAGACGCATGCATGTGTGTAGTGTGTTTTCTGTATCACGGGGAACAAGCGGCGATGATTCACATGGAAACGCTGTGGATAGATGATAGGCAATGTCGCGCGAACTATGGCTACCTAGATAGATATCTGGATGTCGGGTGTATGCTTGCTAGTGCAGATCTGGCCATGCACACCTACACCTTGAATACCATTAGAGGTTAGCTCGCCATGTGTGTGGCATATCGGGAGCATCATGACCTGGGCTGCTGCGGTTGTGGATTAGTTTGTGGTCTTCTCACCTTGAAAACGGCTTATTTCATCACCTAGAGCTTAATGCCAATCAGTTCAACGAACTGTAGCATCAAGAGAAGTACAAAAGGAAGCGGTAGATTTAGACAAATGAGGTACAATCGTATATGTGGTGCTAGATGTGAAGCGAGTTGTGTAGAAAATATCCAGCAGAGTGGCAGAACTATTCTACAAGAAACACCATTACATACAGGATTCATAAGTTTTTGGCCCTTGGTTTACAACTATGCTATGCTGACAAAGATTCGTAATTATTTTTACCTGCTGCTTTTAGCTGCTGCGATAGGAATGTTCTTCGATCGAGGCATGGTAGCCTGGAATGCCCCGAAGGGGTTATTTCATGATAGCGTTTATGAGATTAACACGTCCCACTTGATCACTGGTGCATGGCCCAGAAGAACCGACGAAACGGAAACTCCACTGCCTGCTAAGATGATGCTTGGGGCATGCTGCTGGGGCGAAAGTGACGTGCAGCTATGAGAAGTGGCCCAAGGCTGAAAAGGATGATCCGGAAAAGGATGCAATGACAGCACAGTGGTTTCGGGACACGGAGGGTGGGCTGGCGTGGGCAGCGGATGGGCGCGTATTGGCCGGCCTCAACGCCGGGGTATAGAGGTTTCAGTTTTCGGTCGACCTTCACGCTACCCTTACCCTCTACTACGCCATGCTGTTCGTCCGACTTCTCGTTACCCTGTCGGCGTGTAAGCCATGAGCCATGAGCCACGAGTGAGCAGTCCGCACCACCAATGGTTGGGGACGACGGGAAAAGGTACAGGAAAAGCGCGACGGGGCGCCTGAACGTAGCCAACCGCGATCGACGACGCCGATGCACTTGAAGGGCCGAGGTGGACATGGACGGGGGTTGAATTTGTGGAGGCTTCGTTTATAGGCTCTGAAGGGCGTGCAGGTGGCCATTTCGATGCGTTGGCAGAAAAAAAGATAAAAAAAGAGGAGCAGGCTCAAGACGGCCTGGTGCGTGGACGCCGTGGATTGGGTGGGATCAGATGGCTGGCGAAGTGTCCGGCTCCTCTCGCGACGACGTCGTCTGCTTTGGGCTCGTATGCCAGCACAAAGCGCAAAAAGAGAACAGGACTTCTGATAGAGCCGGAATGGATTTGCAATAAGTAATAATAACATGGGCATTATTGATTGTCGCTGACTACATAGTTAGCATGTGTTACGGCTTGTTAGGATTATGCCATCCATCAACCCGCCCATCCAGCATTCAGCCGCCTTGGACCAGCCAGCCATACATAGTAGGCGTATAGTATATGTGATAGCTAGGCTCATGAAATGGCGGAACATGAGACGAACAAGAGGACAGATAGACGAACAGACAGGCGGGCAGACAGGCGCACGGGAAGGTAGATAGTAAGTAGGGAATAGGTGACATGCACGATGCAAGGCCAACTCAGCAAGCAGCTGTCCGCCTTTTCACTCTCATCTCGTTTGCCATCCGCCATCCGTCATCTGCCTCGTCAGAAACATTTGGCGGTGGCGTTTTATGAGGTGGTGAACAAACAAGTAAGGGCGAGAAGAAAGGCAAAGAGGAGTCATCTTCTCCCGAGCCGTGTTACCGTGTTGTAAGGCTGCTGCTGCTACTGATGGTGATGACGACAGGCGAAGCAGAAGAGCGGTGGGATAACCCTAAGAACTTACTTACTTCTCACCATCTGTGGCCATTCACCAACTCATGTCTTGTCACGTACTTTTTCATTCACGCATGCACGAAGATACACGCACGCACATATTCTTCTCCCTTCCGCCATCATCAGGCACCCAAATAGATGCCAATGTAAGCAGATGGAACTTGGAGAAGTTGTAAGATAGGATAAGTAGGCCTCATTTTGAGAAACAGAGGAGAGGATGGGTACGATTGCTATTATTACCACTTTTTTTATTATTGCTATTAGTCTCGACCGTCCCGTTGGCAGATGTCTACGTGGACAAAACTAATCCACGAGCTGTTATACATTAGGTAGGTAGGTAGAGTTGTGCAGTATAAGGTACCCATCAAGCGGTACCCAGAAGGTATCGCGGAGGTAGAGGGTGGCTATTATTACCGCTATCGATCAGTCCCGAGAGACGGGATCGATACCCGTGGACCCTGCCTTAGACCTGCTAAGACATGGGAAAGAAGCACGGAGCACGGCATTTCGTGGCACTTGCCGCCTTTGGCAGTCTGACCTCGTGCGTGGCGGCCACTCTTCCTCCATTAATTATAGCTACGTACCTAAGGTACTGCTTCTAGTCTTGCTTCCACTAGCCTAGGTAGCTTGAACTACTTTTCCCATCCTTCCACCTACCTAGGTATTCCTACATGGGGTCGTAGTAGAGAACCGGCTACCTCCATCCAAGGTAGGAAATACATGTAACTCGGGAACCAAGCTAGGTAAGAAAGGACTCAGCAAAAGCAGGGAAATGGAACAGGTAAGAACACAACAATGCAAGTGTCAAAAAAGAGACATGCTATAGTGGGCTCCGGTGGATCGGTACCAAGTGCCCAGGTGGTTCGTGTCCAGTCACAAGCAAACATATGCCCTCCAACCTCTTGTACAGTGCTGTAGTTAGCCTTAGTAGACCACCTGCTATATAGGTAGAGAGTCCAGAATACATTAAAAACAGACAGACAGTGAGAGCACTAGAAGTCACTTACACTTGGTCACCTACCTAGCATACTAGGTACCTGGTCCCATGCCTCAAGGAGAAAAAAAAAACCAGCGCACGAACGACAGCGGACAACAACGACGGCCCAACATGCTGTACGTACTAAGTATATATGCCATCCTTTGTGTACCTAATGTACATGGCAGCCCACATTGACGCCTGCATTTGACACACATCCCCGTCCAATGCGGTGTGCTTGTCGTGGATTGGTAGCAGTGCATCTGCTGGCCACGACAGGGGGGTTTCCTCTACCTATAGCGTACCGCATCACATCGCATCAGCCCAGGTACATTTCATTCATTCATTCCTTCACCCATCTAGCCATCGATCCATCCACTCATGTCTGCCTCAACACGATACCTACACGACATTACATCCACACAATACCTGTACATACCCCCCTACCTACAGCATACATATGTACATAGATCCATCTACCTGTCTGTTTGACTGCCCCATGAATATCTAGGTATTCACGCACTCTCTGCACTCCGCTGCCTACCTGAGAATACCTCGGACTAATAAGTCGTCGCCCACACTACATGACAGACACCGCTGCACAGATATACAGAACACATCTCTAGTACCTACATGATACCTAAGTACTGATTACTGATCTCTGTTTTTGTTTCTGTTTCTTCTTTTCTGAGTAGATAATTTGTCCCGCTTTCATTTCTGTCTTGACCCTTCTACTTTGCCTTCTTCTCATACTCCCCCATCCTTTTTAGCCCTGTCCAGGCGTTGAAGCAGGGAGGGATAGCCTGTAGAACTTGGTGTAGATAGACAGCGACAACAGTGAAGGTGAAGGTGACGGGACTGCTCACCATTGACCACTGCTCCTGTACCTGCCTGCCTGTCTACCTGCCTGCCTACCTGCCTACCGGCCTGCCTGCCACCCACACCCAAATCGATACCTTACTTACACGCATTTCTGCCCGAGTCCCGACGTCGCTGTCGTCGCGGAAATGAGCTAAAATCGCCCTCCCGCCTGACCGGCCTCCCTCCATTCTTAACAACAACCCCCCCTCCCTCTACTTACACCATCTGCTATTATCCACCCAACCTCCGCCAGCCATCCAGGCCTGCCGGGGTAGCTGTTGAAGCTATCCTATCTAGCGATCTCCACCGCGCGCAAGCCTCGACTGTCTCAGCGACTTATCTCGACCCGATTTCGATTGAGACTAAGTCTTTCTGCTTCTTCCTGCAACGGCCGGGGCAGGAAACTCTCTGGCGACCCGCCCGCACATCTGAACCGAGCATCGCCGGTAGACCCTGAGCGGTCGCAACGCTCCTTTGCAAAACTGGCTCGCGCCTGGTAGCTCTCCTGCGGGTTCCGCGACTATAGACGCTGACTTGCTGCTGGCCATCTATTCTTATGGACTCACCATGATCTCCATGCAGCGTTCACTCTCGTCCCCGGTCTGCGTTCATCCAGCCCCTCGTGAGTGACCCGCGCCACATGAGGGTGCTCGTCTCGACTCCTCGTCTCGTCGTCCCCTCATCTTCTGATCTTCTGGTCGTGGTTACTGATGTATTAATGCGCTGCCCTGCAGCTGTGTCGCCGACCGCAACGAACCCCTCCCGCCCTCCAACCCCCTCTCACGATACGCTCGTCGTTACGTCACAGCCGCGCCGGCACCGATCGCGAAGCCCCGTGCATTCCGCCCCGCCTCCCGAACCCACTGGCCCACCCCCAGTCTCGAACAGCGACCACCACGACAGCGATGACCGACTTCCTGATGACAATAATTTGAAACAGGATGCTGGCACGAGTGTGCTCAAGAAACCGCTTGTAGCCCAGGCTTCAGTTCAACCGAGTGCTGCTTCGGCCAATGACCGCATAATTGTCTCTTCTTCCGGTACGCCGCATTCGGCTCTTAAGGATGCTCTTAACGATAGCCTCAAGGATACCCTCAAAGACGAGGGGTCCTCTCGCACTCTTCCGCAGCCGCTCTTGGCGGACGTATCTCAGTACACGCACAACTACGTTACAGTCGAGGATGATGGGACCACCCTTCAAGAATTGGCCCACTTGGTACGGCTCTCCAAATATCAAGAGCGCAAGCGCGCCACCACGCGCATTCGTCTCCAAAGAAGTCTCATTTCTACCGCCCTGTCCGCGCGCCTCACCCGTTGTGGCGAGACTACGCAACGGAACTTAGCCGATCTTTTTCGGTCTGGGGATACCCATATGTTTGCCAAAGTATTTGACGCCGTTCAGGATGTCCGTAACAGTTGCGACGCGACTCGTCGCTTTGCCCTTTTGGAGCCAGACATGGACCCTCTCCAGTCGGCCGGTATGGCATCTTCTGAGACCCTGGATACTCCACCTAGTGTCGCTGGGAGCATCAGCAATAGCCCTGTCACACCTTTCCTCGCTGACCTTGACGGCCCATCTAGAGAAACGATCCTGCATTTTCTAGCTCAGATACGGACGAATCCTGACTACTTAGCCTCTCGGCTGTGTGCTCTTAGCGTCGCCGAGCTCCAGGCTCTCACTGTATTTCATGTTGGGTTGGATCCTATAGAATCTGTTCTCCCCTTTGGTAACTCGCAATCTAGCGGGCGTGGAAGTACCAGCGCTGCGAATAAGAGCTCTGCGAGTGCTGTTGAACGGCTTTTATCGTTTCAGCGCCACGACCCCTTATCTGCACTCATTTACACTTGCTTCGCCAATTCTGCTGGACCAGACAGTGCTGAAGACAAGAGAAGAACACAGGTATGGGCTACCGCCTGCTCTCGTCTGATTCAGGCTGCACCTGTTGAGTATGAGAACGTCCTCGTGGCTATAGTCAATGTTTGGTCCGCTATGCGTGATTGGTCCGGACGTTCCAGTATGGAGTGGTTTATTATGAAAGTTTTGAAAGACGGGGCCTTCCTCCTAGATAGGGCTGATGACCCTCAAGGCAACAGATTCCACGATATTGGAGATTGGACTACCAAGGATTCTATTAGGATTGAGGAATTCTACGACCAGGTCTTGGATGAATTGTTTGATCTCCTTGATGACGAGGATGGTACAGGTATCCCTGAAGGTGTTTTGGAACTAGGAAACGAGATCTTACGCCATCTACAAAACATCGCCCCTTCCAAGGTTGACTCTACGAGGCATTGGTTTGTATACAAATGGATATTTTCCAACTGGCTGACGGCTGTTCTCATCCACCCCGAGAACTTCGGCATGATGGCCGAATACAACATCACCGAATATGGTTGTCAGAGAATACTAAAGAATGTCGCTCTCAAAGCCCGGGACTTGGTTAATGATATGTTAGTGCCCCATCACTTAGGACAACCAGTGTCTACGCCCTTGAAAATCAAGAAACACATTGAAAATCTCGTAAGTCGGTTCAAGCCGTCGCGGAGCCAAAAGACAGCGAGACTACTTCCAGCCAGATCCATTACTTCCTTGAGAGAGACCGCCGAGGTGCATCCCTACCTCGTTGTCAGTCCTGCTGACCTTCTTACCCTTGTCAATGTCCTCTTTCCCGAGCGGCGTCCCCAGTCTGCCCACTCAAGCAGTGCTCGATCTGCCGCGCCATCCATCTCAGGGTTTTCAGCTATTTCCCAACCCATTTCCGTAGCGACACCCAGGCGAGATATGGATACGGTGTCTGTCTTCGGCATGAGTGTCTCACCCGTGCGTAGCGAAACTACATCTTACGAACCCTTACTTGAACAAGCCTTGGGCACACCACAACGGTATTCCCCTCCTTTTTCAGATACACCATCTCGGCCCCCGAACAGTTATGAGGAAGATGGTCCGAAACTCCGCGCGGCCATGCGCGAAATGGTTCAAGTCCTCGGTGCCGACGTTGTAGCTGGCTCGTGTCATCCATGCGCCGAAAGATGGGCCGTTCTATTCGTCTCCGCAGATGGAGAGAAGCTCTCTTTGCAGATGACTTATGACCCTGATGAGGATGATGATGAGGAAACTTCCTCTGCCGCTAGTGAAGACGACGAACTGGATGAGAAGTCGGTACTTAGCAAAGACTATCACCAACTCCGTGACTCTATCTTGAGGCTTGTAGAAGACTTTGAAATCCCTCGAAGCCTCGGGGATGGCGATAAACACACAACGTTCAGTAATCGAGCCTCGAGGCTGAAAAAATATCGGTCCAAAAATAAGATTATCACGCCGGAGAAGAACATGAATAGCCGAAACCCGTACCGAAAACGTGAAGAAAATACGACCACCCATGGGGATCATCCAGTGTTGATTGCGATGTTAACGGCTGCATCATCACAATCACGGATCCAATCGGACTTTGTATCCGCGCACATGTACTGGAGAACTCTTCAGCAGCTAAACGCTCTGGTCTCACCTTCGCTTCGGAAAAACGGTTTTGCATCTTTACTAAACATCTTCTCGCGGGGTCCCCGGGATTCACTGCATCAATCTGCGTCAGCAATTGAAGAGTATGATGCCTGGCTTATCTGGTTGAAGCAGAGTCAGGAGAGGCATGAGGGGTTGATCGACACGATGATGACACGTCTCAAGGCTCTTCGAGACAAGATGTGGTACGTGACAGAGGTTCGCAACTCGGAGGTTTACGTCCACGCCCGTACCCTCTGCAGCGCCTTGAAGATCATGGGTGTACCCCGTATGCCGGGCTCATTCCAGGAGAGTCGCGCCCAGCTAGCGCGCAATCCTACGTTGAATTTCATTCACAAGGCAGAGTCACAGATGCTTAGTCTCCTCGCCGCTAGGGAGGACCAAGGAGGGCCTAATAAGCTTACCGATGATCAAGTAGAGAAGACGAAGAAATGGTTGCTTCAGACGAATGTCAGAAATGTATGCGGAGGTGAAGAACGAATCCATCGTCTGTGTTGCGAAATCGACAACTGTGTGGGCAGATTGGTCGGCGATAGCGTCACAGCGAATCCTGTTCTTTGGTCTAGTGCTTTATACATGCGCGACCGGAAAACCTTTGATGGCCCGCCCCGTCGTGGCCGGGATCGCGAGAGCAATTATGGAGCTGATGATGCTATGAGCGTCATCAGTAGCGAGTATAATCGAAGATGGACACCGTCTGGCAATCGTCCTAGTTCGGTATTGCGCAACATGTCTATGCATAATAGGAGTCAGATTTCTATCGACTCAGGCCGCCATAGTTTCTCTCGAGCGAGTACAGCCGCATTGGATATGCTGGACAGTCGTGAATATCATTATGGTCACTCGTCACCGTCGATCGACTCCGCCACGACCTTCTTTTCCCCTTTCAATTCAACAATGTCAGCCAGCAGTTCGGCCACTTCACGGGCGCAGTCTCCCACTGGTAGCCGGGCCGGCTTCCCGGGTTTGTTTACGCATCCGTATCAACAATCGTTACCTTCAACCGCATCGCTGACACAGCCTGATACAACGGCTTCATCCACTGAAACTATTCAGCAACAGCGGCTTTCGGAAGAAAAGCACCGCTTCTTGTCGGATCTTCGCCAGACCCTACTTAGTTTATTACTATCTGACCTAGGGAACTTCCTCTATGCTTACGGCTCGGAAACCGATGTCTGGTTTAACGACTTAGGTCAAGAATGCCTAGAACTGAGATCGGCGGAGGATGAAGTTGCGCAACGGGAATTGGCGAATCAAGATACGAGCGCCGGGCATACGAAACAGCGAGTACTCGAGAAAAAGAAGAGCTCTATTAACCTACGTGAAGCCGGAGACTCCCAGGTTGGCCAGGCCATACATAGGCGCGATAGCCCATCCACACGGAATTACAACAGCTCGGTAGCTAATGATAAGGCCTCGGCCAACGCGTCTTCGTTAGCCCTAAAGGACACCAATTCCTTCCCCTACAGGAAAGCCTACCAAAGGCTATTGAGGATGTTTTCTATTCATCCTAATCCCTATGCCAAACTGAATATTTTATACGAGCTGGAACAGCTCATTGGTGCTTCTCTATCTTCAGGTGGCCGTCGTTCACGCTTGACTCCTCGAAACCAAGTGGCCTCGAATGACGATCAGGGAGGCTCTGGAAAGCAAGAGCAGAATGATAAAGAACGTCGTCTTAATACCAATGCTGGATCTTCAGCATCAGGTTTAACCCTGCGGAGCGCCTCGGACGTTGAAACACGATCGATTGCTCCTATCAATAAAGGGCACCAGGAGTCACTTCGCACAGTTCTCCAGTCTCTTCTTCGTGATATGGAGATTCGCCCTAAGACTCTGTTCCGTGATTTACAGTTCATCAGCGCCTTTGTACCTTCTTCTGTTCTCGATCTGGATCGAAATGATGCATATTTTGACACGGTTGTCGCAGCTATGTCCCTCAAGAAGGAAGTCGTTTCCACCATGGTTGAAGTAGCAGACGGAATAGTGGCCGCTTCCCGCAAGTCGAACAACAACTACAACGTGAGCAGCATGCCGGATTCGTTGTTCCCAAAGAGCTCTCTGCACGACGCTGCCAGGATGTTGACGATTGCAGCCAAGGAGAACGATCCGACGGCGCAACGTGAACTTGGCCTCCTTCAACTCTCCAATCCCGAGCTGGTAGCCCGCACAACTCTTCCACTGTCTAAACCGCGTGACGTATTTAAACAGCCCGCCATGGAAACTTCGGGCACTCGTCCCGGAAGCAGCACGCGGCATCAGGGGGATCGCGCCAGAACTGGCTTAAGTTCCTCGATGTCAACCCTCAATCCGGACCCCAGCATTAACAGCGACGTTCGGAGCGACCCAGCACTCATGTGTGTTGCCCTGCACTGGATGGAGACAGCACAGGAGGGTGGTGATGAACTTGCCAAGAATTTTATGAGCCAAAGCAGAGAAATCTAGATGGTAGATCGAGGGTGGCGATGGTGAAAATCCACTGCAATGTTACTTTGCTCACCGATGACGCATGCATATTCCCTCATATCCTCCTTCCGTTGGGATATTTTTTTCCTTTGCATATCTATGGTATAGGATAAACGGTACAGGAGCCTCATATGGATGGGGACATGGTATGAATTCCTGTTTGGCGATTTTATCATTGCTCGTTTCACCGATACCCTATATAGTTTTTTATTTTCCCCTCTTCTTCTCGTTTTTGTTGTTTTGCTTCTTGCTTTACCTATTTACTTACGTTACCTATATACTCTCCCAGGTCCTTGTCTTGTCCATTACCCCACTACCATACCTTATATTGTCCAAGTACATGGGTCGGTATGTAAGCATGGGCATGTAGGACTGTTATTACAGCATAGCAATTCTTTCGTACACAAAGTATCAAGATGTTGAGATATTGGTATACATATGTATATGAATAGTACATACATGGTATGTTATACACATGGGAGAGTATAAACGCATGGACATATAAAATGTGTCCATGCAGGTCGCTTCCATTGGATGGAACAAATACTCATTCTTTACATGTCTGCCTACCTGATACTTACGGAGTTGGAGTATTCGTATATCCATCTCCCTCTTTGTTAATGTTTCTACAACGCTTTGGTGAAACTTGGGTAGGATACTTGAGTCCTGTTTTATCATAGGCATAACGATACTCAGCCCTATGTGAGTAGAATTGAAAAGCACATTGAGCTGGTGAGCTTACTCACGGTATGGGCACACAGATGAATTCGGGTATGGACATGGGGAATATAAATGAATTAATCAATTAATGACAACACGTCTCCCCGTGCATTCATTCCAAGGCTTAACTTTTGGCGTAGACGAGTTGCAATATGCGGAATTCCGACCCTTTTCTTGTATTTCACATTAGAGCTCCCCCCAATCTCTTTACGCTTTCCTTCCTTTTCCCTTCTTAGGGTGTTCAGGCTGTATTCCATTTCTATTCTATTTAAATCTATGCTTTTCTGTTCTACTATAGAAGTAGGGTATTATAAACCAGTCTAGTGGTTACATGGCCACCTAATCTATCTTACCACCTCGAATCCCACTCATCTCCTCGGAGACTCTCCCACTTGTATCCTTTATATTTTCGTCTATAGCTACAACCGTCATGTCCGAGCGCACACGGAACTGTCTACCGCGCCAATTTACACCCGTGCCGAGGAAGACGGCCCATGTCCATATAGGCAGCGCAAGGATCTCACGCCCGAGCCAGGCGAGCAGCCACTCGCTAAATAGTCGCTTCTCGGCTCCGCCGCGGCTTGCACCCCGCGCAAAAGCGGGCGTGCTCTCATCGACGGAGATGCTCAGTCCGGCTTGTAGCCTCGTGAATACAACCCAGTCGACAAGCATCCACAACGTAACACCAACCACCCAGCACCACGCCAGGGCGGACCAAGTCTGGGGAATGCCGAGCGCGTCAGACACCCACGGAACCGTCGTGAGACCGAATGAGAGGTAGAAGCAGCAGACGAGACTCTCAATCCCGTGCTCGACCAGGGTCGCGGACAAGACTGTCCATTTCCTGGCACGGAGCCATCGGACTCTGCGTGCGGTGAATGCGCGGACGGACATGCCGGCAATGGGCTGGACGGCAAGGTCGCCGTAGACGAGGCCGTGGTTTGCGAAGCCGGGGATCTTGGTGCGCCAGAGAAGGTCGCCGATGACGTGGTCTTCGCACAAGTATGAAGAGAAGTGGTCGATGCCTTTAGGAAGAGCGGCGGACGTAGCGGTGAGGATGGGGTTGCGGGAGGGATCGGTAGCGTGGTCGAGATGGGACTTGCGGAACATGTTGCTCTTGCCGACGATGCAGGGCGCGACGCCAACGGTGTTAATGGCGCAATAAAATTTGGCGTGCGTGGTCGCCATGAACATCTCCTCAAGCCTGCCGCCGCCGTGAGTCCACGATCTCGATAGCAGGGAGGGCTTGCCCACGTCGCCTGTGCCCGCATTGCCCGTCGCCGAAGCATCCGAGAGGAGGGCTTGGCATTCAGTGTCGAGGTGACTCGTAGACGTCACGGTGTCGACGACCAGGGGGAGTTGGTGGACGAATTTAAAGGGCGTCGTCCGTCGGCCGTTCGGCAGGAAGCCACATAGCTTGTCGACCAGACGACCGGCGACATCCTCGGCGATCCAAACGTTGCAGTCGAGAGGCCACACGATATCGCCCTTGGCCTCTCGATATGCCCTGCTCACGTTCCGGATCTTGGGGTTCGGCCCGATGTTGTTGGCCGCGGCCTGCTCGTCGGTGAGGCACGGATCGTCGGCCTCAACGAAGATATTGGTGTCGAAGTCGGGGAACTCAGCGACAAGTCGGCAGAGAACGGGATAGGCGGGGTCTTGTTTCGACTCGACACAGAAGTAGATGGTCAGCTTATCTCGCGGATATGTCTGGTGAAAGATGGAAGCGAGACATTCGTAGAGGCCGGGCTCGAGGCCCTTGGCTGGCCGGATGACGGTGACATGGGGAACCTCGGATTTGGATAGAGTCGGGGACACGGGCTTCTCGGGTATTGAGGAGTAGTTTCGGAAGCTGTTGTAGTCGTGGCGCCAGACGTCTCTGTCAGATAATGTTGTGCCAAAAGAAGAAGAAGAAGAAGAGGAGGAGGAGGAGGAGGAGGAGGAGACCAAACGAACGGGACAGCGGGACGTGAGCTTACAGCTTGTAAGTGCCTAGACCTTGAACGGCGAGAACAAAACAGCCCCAGAACAGGCCAGCACAGGCGAGCAGGTAGATTATCGTGTGCATCAGAGAAGCATTGTGCAGGCATAAGCAGGGGGGGACAGGTTTGTGTAGTTAATTAAGCCGTATCTGGGCACACGAAGTTGTAGCTGCTGTTGTTGATACGGATAACTTTACACGGTATTGTTACTAGGGGACTAGAATGACAATGACATGGGTACGTAGAGGCAAAGTGTGGTTGACAATGTAGGTTAGGGTATAGATTGCGATAGGTTAGTTACGAAGTTTGGTATTTATTCATGAGGCATCGAAAGAATGTAATTCATGTAGGCTGTAGGCGCAGAACGTAGGTGCTCGGACGAGAAGGCAAGACGAAGACGAAGACGAAGACGAGAAGGAAGAAGTCGAGGAGGGGGGAACAGGAAGAGAGAGAGAGAGAGATGGATGCTGAAAAGAAAAACTCGAAAGCAAATCGTCATTTTCGAGTTGTACCTTCTAACGGTAGGCATTGATTGACCCACACACGACTCCACGATTACCTACATACAGTCTTACTTACTGACTTACCTACCGAGGGCTGCTTACCTACAGCACCTATGCGTAAGGTAGGTAATCATGTCTATTTGAGTAACCGTTGCGAGTTGTGGGCAGTTGAAGAGGTGCTCAGCATTACACGTAGACTGGAGGAGTGCAAAAGACTTCCGAAGCGTTTTTATCTACCTATTCGAAAGGTAAGGCACTTATTTAACATATAAATAAGTTTTATCTCTTTAAGTTAGTTAACCTGTACATACCTAATATAGTTAAAAATACCAAGCGATATCAAGGCGGTTGAGGATATAAGCACCAAGGTAGGTAGTCAGCATTGGGCTAGTGGATCTCCAGCTCGCTGCTAATCTAATCAGTACTAAGGTGCCTGGTGCCTTAAGTACAGCAGCAACCCTCTGAAGATTAAAGAAACTCCGAACGCCGAAAGTCCCCACTGAAAAAGCCTGACGACCCTGAGCTTGAAGTCCTCTCTCCCACTAACCAACATTTTTCTTATTTTTCTTTATTCTTGACCGTGTCCAGCCAAAGCACAAACAACCCATTCTGGTCACGTCTCCCTCGCTGAAAATATGTGAGCGCCGTGCTGTCTGCCTGCCACCAACAGGCTACCGTATTCTTACATTATCTGTTGCTACTCTTCGTTGTATGATTCTGGCCTGTGATCGAGCATCGGTTAATAGCGCAACCTCATTCCTGCCTATAGACGGTAAGTTTGTGTTTTCCTTTTTCAATCCCGTTCCATAGCGATCAAGGAGCCAATGTGCGGATGATTGAGGTCAACTGGCCTGCTTGGGACTTGGGCAATTCCAATGTACGGCGAGGGTTATTATATCGCGGTGATGACAGACTTTATTCGGAACTTAGGGATCAAGATTTCTTCTTCTCGATGAGTGTCCAAATATAGACTACAACGGTATCTGAGCGATCAATCAGCCCCCTCTCCCCTTTGTTGAAGCCTGAATCGAGGCATCTGGCCGATTTGTCGCTAACAGGTTTGAAAGGTGCCGAAATGAGTGATACCAGTCATGGCAGATCTGAAGAATCATGCGCCTGGCGCGCCTGAACCTAGAGCTCAGAGACAACCCAGACATAAACAGGACGAGGCTTCGACTAAACCGCAGAAGACCCCCCTTCACCAGGTCTACGCGCTACCCGCCCCGCTTCGCACCTTTCCACTGCCATGCTTCTATCCCAACAACCCGTTGTCACTTTTCCATGTGCTTTGGGCATGGACAAGCCAGGTGCTCTCTCCGCCTCCAGCCGAGCCTTCAATCATTCACCAGGGCTACTGGTCGTCTGAGACACGTTCCGTGCATATCCGAGACCCGAAGTCGATTCGGGCTCTCTGGGAACAAGGCTTTTTCGGTAAAGGTAGCTACAGTCGAAGTGAGCCCAACTGGTTTAAGCGGGAGAAGAGTCGGCACGGCCAGGGCGAGAAGAAGGTCTCGGAATTAATCACTGCGCAGAGGCGCGAAGAGCGAAAGGTGATGAAGTGGGATCGTGCGCGGAAAGAACAGGAAGCCATCCTAAAGATCCGGCTTGAAGAAGCCTGGGTCGCGCCAGTTGGTCCCAAGGAACTTCTCGCCTTGCCGAACTCCCTTCAGGATTTACACTTTTCGCCCTTGGGTGGGCTTACTAATGAGCACGCAAAAGCCAATAACTTGTCACATCCTACTATGCCATACGCTCATACTATGTCCACTCATGAGCCAGTAGTGAATGATGACCATGTCATTGACACTGCCGAGATGTCCTTCCCACCGTTGAATGGGAGTCATCTCCCGAGTCCTCCAGAGACCCCTGTGACGAAACCTGTTAGGTCTTCGCCGGAAATTGTTGCTTCAGCTCCGAAGCGGAGGAAAAGTGTCCGATTCTCGCCTACTGTGGAGTCGACGACTTTTCAGCTCGGCGACCCTCCGAGTCCGCATCTCAAATCATCATCCAATGGCAAGATACCCAATGCTGAGGAGACTATTGGAACTTTGCCTTTACCACAGCCTGTAGATACGTCGCTTACAGAAGTTTCGGCTATTCCAGCCACTGCGGAAAGTACAGCCATTTCGGCAGACGTCGTAGATAGAGAGCATCTTCAACTGACCCTGGAAGAGGCTTTCTATCTCGTTTTTAGCCTGGGTGCCCTCACTGTGATAGATCCTGCCACTGAGAAAATTATGACTACTCAAGACTTATTCGATCTATGTCGCCGGCTGTCTTGCTTTTCACCTTCCCCGGCAGCACTGCGACCAGATGACCCGTTCCTTGTTCAGTACGCCGTCTACCATCATTTCCGGTCATTGGGCTGGGTCCCTAGGCCCGGCATCAAATTTGGAGTGGATTGGCTTCTGTACATGGGTGGACCTGTTTTCACACATGCTGAATTCGCCGTTACTGTCCTGCCCGCGTACACGCATCCTCATTGGAAGTCTCAGAGCCACGAGCCTTCGAGAAGGTCCTGGCAATGGTTACATTCGATTAATCGAGTCCAGAGCCATGCTCTGAAAACTATGGTGCTTGTATATGTGGATATACCGCCACCTACAGAAACCTCGAACCTATCAGCTTTGTTGAAGGGGTACAAGATCCGCGAATTTGTGATGAAGCGCTGGCTTAGTAATCGTAGTAGAGACTAATGTTATGTATGATGGTGTACGACACACATTATTGTAGCATAGGAAAGCATCGCAAACTTGTTTTTGATTATAGTTGACAACTACGTTCTGAGGACCGGAAACTCAAGATTTAATGCATGATACAAGAAATTACTTAGTCTGTCTAATGACACAATATTGGGCAGCTATATGATGCTGTAGAGTCATCTTCCTAAATTATTCAGGACTACATATATACATCGAGGGCCCGTGCAGCTATTTGTTTCAGTCCTGGAATATACACTGACTCCTTATACCCCTATTTGGATCCTTTAATCAACTTATAGCCGTAGTGTCGGAATCTTCAGTTACATCATCTTCGAAACTGTCTTCTCTGTTTTGAGACTGTTTCTCACTGGTTTCTGGCAGGTATCTCGTTGAGACAGTAAATCCTAGCGCGAGAATAGCTAAGATAACCCAGATGAGATAGCCGTTGAGGAACTGGTTCCCAGCCCCGATAGCGAACAGGCTGGCAAACAAAGCAGGTGAGAATGATCGCAGCCCACTCGTCAGCGTCAGCGCAAGGGCATTAAGCATACCCAACGTCTCGTGGGAAGGCGAGACATCATTAAGTGCAAGCTGCGCCCCGGTGAATGCCATACTAACCCCCGTCCCAATCGACAACAACGTAGGCGCCAGTATCCAGAACGCAGTATCACCACCTTTAGTATGTCGGCGTAAAACCGCATTTAATAGTGGCATGACCCCCATGAAGCACGGGTATGCCGCCCCGCAAAGCCGCATAAGACCATTCGTGCCAAGACGGTGCTGCAGAGGCGGAAAGAAGAAAAGAAGCCACACGGCCTGGGAAAATCCCGTGAGGGCCATGAATAGGGAGATCTGCAAAGGAGAGAAACCGAGCCCGCCAAGATCGACGCTGGTAGCCCAGTACACAGGTACGACCGCTGTGTACGCGAAGGCGAGAAGCATGACATGCCCGTAATTATACAGCACGATGCCCACGCCGGGGGCCTTGATGAGATCCCATGTAGAGTTCGGATGCACACGGGGTGTCGCAGCCATCTCACCATCGGCGTTGCTCTCGCGATGGAGCGTTTCCTCGATGAACAGGGCACTAGTAACCACGGCGGTAAGACCGATGACAGCGACGACGATAGAGGAAAGCGCGTAGGGGAAAGTCTCTAAGAAGGGGACATGTTTAAACACAGCAGGATACTGATTCACGGGATCAGCAAGGGAACCACCGACGAGCGGGCCGACAAGAATGCCAATATTTCCAGCGACGGCGAACCAAGAGAAAGCAGTAGCCTGAGTCTCGCGGGTCGAGAGTTCGGAGATCATGGTGCGGATGGTGACGATGGAGCCGGCGAACACGCCCGCTATGCACCGAAAGAGGATCATCTGCGGGATGGTCTTCGCGAAGCCGAAGAAAGCGGTAGAGACGGCCACCCCGAAGAGCGAGGACACCAGCACGGGTTTCCGGCCGATACGGTCGGCTGCCCTGCCCCAGAGGACCATGACCAGCATCTGCGTGAGCGAGAACAGGGATTCGATGAGTCCCGAGTAGAAACCCATGTCCTCCTCTGCTAGATTGCCGTTCTCTTGCACCATCTGGTTGATGTACGGGAAGATGGAGAAGAATGCCACCGGCTCTATCAGGCGCGCGTAACAAAGGAGGAAGATTTGTGCTTTGGGGAAGGGTTTGGCATCTTGGCCCGTGTTTTGCGGTGTTGGGGTATGGCCCTGGGTAGGACCAGAAGATATGGAAGTCGAAGTCGACGAGAGGAGTGGTTTTGTTTCTTCTGGTCCTTCTCCTGGCACAGCAAGCGATGGTGAGGCTGCTAGCAGCGGCGTCGTCTCAGTGGTGATAACATCTTCATCCTCAGTGTGCCCAGGCACATGGTTTCTCTGGCTATGGTCGGATACCATGACGAATTATTTCCCAGTTTTCCTTTCTATTTTTTTCTCTTCTGAAATGAAACCAATGCTAAAATATATTCACCGCTCTCAGAGATCTAGGACTCGCTCCCCCCTCACCAATTCGCCGCGTGAAATGTCACCCATTCTGCTGACGTACGCCGATAAGAAGAGATTAGGGAGCTTGCTTTACATAAGCAGCCGAAGGTCTCGACTTATCCGGATACAGACTAGTGGACTCCTAACTATACTGCGTACCTTTGACACGAGCACGAGTACCTATTCCTCTGCAGTCAGGATGAAGACTACGTCGCTCGATTATGCTTCTAATTGCTCGGCAGACGCAAAGACAGAGACGATAGAGTCGTCCAGTATCCAAAGCCATACCGGTAGTTGCGGCACTTTCAGAATGAGATACGAGTCTGATGGTGTGTAAGGTTGCAGACCTAGGTAGTTGCATGCAATAAGCCATAGTGCCTAAGAGAATTATTCGCTGGTCCTGAGGCCACTGATCCAAATGTTATGCCCATATTATCGAAGTGTGACGCTTCTTATTGCTGCTCGCAGTGCTTCGTAGACGTGCTTGAAATTTGTTAATTGATTTTCGTGTATTGACTACACCTTAGATAGTGCTAATCCTACCTAGGTAGAGAAAGCGTGGCCCCTTAAGATGTCCACTTTCGAAGGCCCCATAAAGGGTAGCGAGTCTAACGAGGCTTCGATCTCGTTTTCAATAAAACACAGTCGATTTGTGGCATGGCTATGTTTGTCTCCTGTAATATGCTATTGATTGAGATGCGACGAGCTGAATCGATCTAAAATGCCAGTCAAGTGCGCTAAAACATGATTCATGAGTTAGATGGTGTAATGTACAAGGGGCTGTGAATACGGTGGTGAGATGAACAATCCCGTTCATTAGAGGAACATTAATTCTCCTGAGGTTAGATATCTGTCGACACGGAGTGCTACTAGTTTGCGAGGAGGATGACAGGAATAATTCACAGATAATCTTCCTGACACTAATCCTCAATATCCTATCCGTCACTCTCATTTAACCACTTGTACACTACCCTCGCATCCTTCCCCTGATATCTCTCGTCTGCCATAGCCTCCTGGAAAGCTTCCAGAGTTGGCCGATCTAGAACAGTTCTAGCACCTACACTCTTCGCTAATCTACTTCCCATGCCCAACACCTTGGCACAAAGCTCGATCCTGAACCCACCATTATAACCCCTACTACTCGGAACGTTCTCCTGAACTCCTGGTACCGGGTTGCTATGACTTGTAATCCAACATTGTCCACCACTAGCGTTGATGACGTCAGTCAGGAGCTTTACATCTAGGCCAGCTTTAGTCCCTATATTGAGAGCCTCAGAAGCGGCGAGCGACGTGATAGCACTAAGATAATTGTTTATGACCTTAAACGCAGTGCCAGCCCCGACATCGCCGCACAGAAATGTCTCCTTCTCCTTGCCCATGTGCTTCAAATATGACTTCGCGATTGGGAAGATGGTGCCTGAGACAGTCGGTGGGCAGCCCACCATGAAGGTCAATGTGCCGGCTTCAGCTCCCATAGGACCTCCTGAGACTGGCGCATCCACAAATGTGAGAGTTCCATCGAGTTTGGATGTGCTGACTTCCTGGGTAGCTTTCGCAACAGCGAGGATAGTATCGGTTTCTATCGTTCCGCATTCCATAATGAGTTTGGGCGATGGTGAGCCCGATCCAGCTGCTGCTGCGACGGCGCCAGCAAGAATGCCAGTCTCCGGGTCAAGGTAAACGGATTTGACAGCGTCTGATCCGGGAAGCATAGTAATGATCGTATCCTTGTATAGTAAATATATTATACTGTGTGTATATTGCAATGCGTATGGGCTATCTTACAGCTACCTTGGTTGCTTGAAACCCGTTACTAATGAATTCAACATTGGCTTGGCCGTGTGCTTCTTTCATGAAACGGTCTAGTGCTTCTGCGTTCACATCGCATATAAGAAGCGTCTTTTCAGGGCCTAAACCTGAGAGAAGGTTTTTTGCCATAGGGTATCCCATTACACCAAGCCCTAAATAAATGTTTTTTAGCACCTTCACTGCCACTCAATACGTGAGTTCCTTACCGATAAAGGCTACAGTGTCCGCGGGAGAAGACATGGTGATCGATGTACTTGATTATTTAACCCCTTTTAATACTGCGTAGGACAATGGACTGGTAGGGTATCTAACTTCGCATACGAATTCATAAGTACTTATCAAGGAGAATGAGTTAAAATTTAGCGAAAACAATTTCGCATCTGTTTCAAGGTTGGTGATGTTGAAGTGCACTCCGAGTCTGTACTCTCGATTACCTTAGCTATTTAGGGCGTATATTAGTACACGATAAAGTTATAAGTTGCATACCTAGTTCAGCTCTTTCCATGCGACACCTTGTCCCTGATTCATAGACCGGGGTTTTGAAGTAAGACTATATCTTGACTATTAACTAGATCGTGATGCCGGATATATCTGACCCCTGAAGCTTGAACTGCCGTGACTTGGAGACTGGAACCTCCCCCGCGCGAGGGTTGCAGCCATTGATACGAATAGAGCCTTCCCAGGAGCAACGATGTGCGTACCAAAGGGTAAAGTTTGGAGTATCCCTACTACACGACGATCCCGCCTATAGCTTATCCGGCCAGAACCGATGCTTATTACATTCCCTCCAACCCCTGTCATGCGCGAGCACGACCTCAACATCCGTATCTTTTCTCAACTGGCTCACTCCTTCATCGATCTCAGCCAATGTATTCTTAGCCAAACTTGTATTCACATGTACGCTTCTTAACCCGCCGTGGCCATCATCATATTCGGCAATTCCTTTTTCTCCGCTCAAGATCCTAACGTCGTGACAACAGTCACCGCCAAGGTAAACGTACTTCTTCTCGCTAATACGTGCGAGTAAGTTAACGTGTCCGTGAATATGCCCGGGACTGTCAATGACGTAGACACTTTTATCCCCGAAGAAGTCGATTGTGCGGGGGAACCCAGAAAAGGGGTGCCACGACCACTCATTTGCCGAGGGCGGTAATTTGGCCTGCGTGTCAGCAGGAGTAGACGTATGCACTGGAGCAGTCGGCCTAGCATAGTATTCTCGGAATAACCCGCTGTCTCGGCGGGGGGCTGGTGGTAGCTCAACAGTACGGGAAGCTGGGAGTTCGTCGGCGTTGAATAGCTCTGCTGGATAGAGTGGTCCGGCTCCATGCTTCAAGAGATCCAAGGTGCCAGATCCTACGACAAATGTGGCACTAGAAAAGTCCGATGGTGTACCAATGTGGTCCCAGTGCACATGGCTCAAGATGACGAAGTCAACATCTGTCTCAGCGTTGAGGAGTTCCCCATCCTCTTCCTCCTCATTTCTTCCCCCCTTACGAAGGCTCGAGCTGCAGTCTGGATTAGTAATGATAGGCTGTCGCTGAGCTATATGTGGTTGTTGTGCGATGGCATAACCTGAAAGGTCGCGCTTTACACCCAGGTCGAATACAATATTCGTTACGTTTCCGCTGCGAGAAGCTGGTGCCGAAGGATGCTGGATAAGAAACGACAGCGACGGAACGGTGGTGCGTACTTCTGGATCAGCGCCGGTGACGAAGAGATACTCGGGGAGTGTTACTGCAACGCTCCTAGTCAGTTACTCAAGCGCAATACGTAAGTGTTTTTGAACTTTGAACAAATTTGAAGAAATGGCTGTAGCCCAATTGAGAAGCTTTATAGTCTTGACATTGATATAATGAGATCGGGGCTACCTACTATGTCCAGCCTCCAAAGCTGAAATATTCACGTAGACAGGACTTTCCAACTCAGTAGCTTCTTCCATAGCTATAAATGAATTCCAATTGTTCAGCGTGATGTACAGAAGAGCTATGCGAATGTAAAATGTTAGAGACAGCTCCAAGGGCTTTAAGTCGCCTGAAGAAGTGAACTACGGTATAAAGCCCCCCAGCTCAATGCTGGAAGCAGGTGATACCAGCTCCATTGACCCAGGGTTTATCTACTCAGTGGTCGAAGGGCGTCTACGTATAAAGCTAGTACGTAATATACCATATAATTATGATAACAATGGTCTGTCTGTACGACGGACGGTACTGGACATGGTACAATATACTTGATGCGTGTAGAATGTAAGGAACCCGGCAAAAGGCGAAGAATGAGGGGGTTACCACCATACGACGGTGATTCCTGCAGTCCTTGTAGAAATTCAAGCCCCGCCCCCTTTTTGTTTAGGGAGGGAGCAAAGTTGGGGTTTATGGAATGTCTAGTGAGAAGGGTGGGAAGCGTAAAATGACATCTTAAATACAAGGTAGTAGTACTTTTCAAGCTCTTCAATATTATATTAAACCATAAGAAACAACAATGACGTCCAAGAGCCATCCTAGCTTACCCGAGTCTATGAGAGCCCAGTTTTTGGAGGCTTTCAATAACCCCTATGTTCTCCGCTCTGTACCTCTCCCTGCCTTGAGCTCACCCCACGATGTACTCATTAAAGTCGATGCGGCCTCTTACTGCCATACCGATGCTGTCCTCTCTGCAGGGCAGATGCAGCCGAACCCACCTAGTCTCCCACACGTAGGATGCCATGAATTTGCCGGCACGATTGTCGCATTGCCAAATGACTCATCGTCATCTTTCAAGATAGGGGATAGAGTTGGTGTCCCTGGTCGTTCGTTCCACCCATGCGGTGAATGTTTTGAATGCGCGGCTGGTCCAACACAAGAAAACCCCGATGCTGATCCGCCTGGGTACTCCGTGCACTGCTCCAAGGCTATGAACAACGGTATCAGTCGCGACGGAGGCTTTAGAGAGTATGCTGTCGTTGATAGCCGCCAGCTTTCTCCTATCCCAAATGGCCTCTCCGCTGTTGACACGGCGGTTTTCATGTGCGCAGGTGTCACGATTTACAATGCTTTAAAGCGTTGCGGTCTTCAGCCCGGTCAGCGGGTTGGCATCGTGGGCTGCGGAGGCGGACTTGGACACCTGGGCCTTCAATTCGCTACAAAAATGGGGTTCAAGGTTGTGGGAGTCGACAATGCGGATGCGCCGCTGAAATTAGCACAAGATTTAGCAACAGGTGCTAGGATAGTTGACGCGAGGGTCGAGAATGCAGACGAATTAGCAATCGAGCTTGGGGGAGAGGACGGAAAGGAAGATAGAGGGGACATGGGGCTTGACTCGGTTATCATCCTACCTGAGAGCCAGAAGGCTTTTGACTACGGCGTTGGTCTGCTAAGAAATCATGGTAAGTGTGTTGTAGTGTCGTTTCCGGAAAGGGGGTTCCATGTCTCTGCTCGAGATATCGTTTTCCGAGATATATCTATCGTGGGTAGTCTCGTAGGCAGCAACAAAACGTCGAGAGAGGTCTTGGAATTCGCTGCAGAACATGGGGTCAAGGCAGTATTGAAAACGTTTCCGTTGTCGAGGTTGAATGATCTGGTTGTCGAATACCAAAAAGGAGAAGGTGGGAAACTTGTCATTGATATGGCTTTGCCAGATTAATCAGCTATTAATCGAAGTTGATATTCAATTCACAGATTGTCCTCAATTTAAATTCTCTTCAGACTTGAAATCTACTTGATAGCCCCTTCAGACAACTCGTTTAGGCGGTGGGAACAGTGCTCTGACGCGTTTCCTCAACCGTCTTTAAAATAAGCTTCCCGCATTAAAAGCTTGGCATTCATAGGTCTACCGTCTTTCAGCCCCCAAACAAATCCTACCAACGAGTCCAATCTAGGCCGCTTTGCTCCCTAGTTCTCTAGCCATTTCACCATTCGCAGCCATCTCGTCCAACACTTTCTCGGCGACTTTTATAGCTTCGACACCGGCTGGCACGCCGCAGTATATTGTGCAATGGAGAATAGCTTCCCTGATTTCGAGCTCAGTGAGGCCGTTATTTCGAGCGCCCCTGATATGTGCAGCTAACTCCGGAGGACGATTAAGCGCGATGAGCATGCCAATATTCAACAAGCTGCGCTGCTTCCTTTCTAGCCCTGGGCGTGTCCATGTGTACCCCCAGCACCACTCCGTGACGAGATCCTGATTAGGTTGAGCGAATTCGCTCGAACCATTAGCCAGAGCGCGGTCGACGAAAGCATCACCAACAACGCTACGGCGCACTTTGAGACCTTCCTCGAAGAGCTTCTTATGGAGGTCGTCAAACTTGGGATCGGTACTCATTTTAAATGAGGAGTCGAGGAGTAGGCGATGTTTATGCCAAGTTATTATGCTCAATGACTTGGATTGGTGAGAAGTGGCTGTCGCTATGGCACGCAGTACGGCTTACAAATGTAAAGTAGAAATTCCCGAATACTTTCTACCGTATAATCCAGGTGATATACTAAGAAACTATAAGGAACTTCTTGAGGTGACAGCACATGATTATAATGCGTACTAGAGTCGCATGATATTTTACCGACTCCGCATAATGCGTTGGGGTTTTAGGCTTAATGAACGCTCCAACGCCTATCAAGTTGGGGCATATTTGGGGGACCGAACCATAAGGATCGAAAATGGAAATACTAAACGGCCAATGAGACTTGCTAGTCAGAGAATTCAGAAATGGTGATGACGGTGGGATTCTGCTAATCAGGCTTGGATGAGAAGACATGGGCTACACTATCTCCTAACCGTTCTCGTTTCAATGGTATATTGGACGTAGTAAGTCAAAAGAACCCGTTATGCAAGTAGTTAAACACATACAGGCTTAGGAAGAAGTTTCTATGAAAAGTGCTTTACATATCCCATGTCGATTACCAGCGACGAGGGATCTATGCGTCAGCGGCGGCTCCAGATAATGTCGTCGCATCAGATGCCGGTAGTAGTCCGTTATCAGATATAGCAGCATTGAATTTCCTGTGGTACTGTATCATTACCCCTCAGCTTCTAACAAGTACTCCTCGTCATAGTCGGAAAGGGTCAAAAATATTATAATTCATACCCTCTATTACTTCTCAGAGTCCTTGCTTGCGGTATTAATCATGCCTAATGACACTGTGATTGGAAAATTCGAAATCGAACCCGGCGAATCCGTACACAATGAGTATGCCAGTCAAGAAGAGATCAACGTGAGACGCAAAAAGGAGAAAATCCTAGTCCGTCGATTAGACTGCTTCATAGTGCCCGTCCTGATGCTCCTCAACCTTATCAGCTATCTGGACCGAGGAAACATAGGGTTCGCCGCAACACAAGGCATGGTAGGAGATATTCGTTTGAAGGGTAACCAGCTAAATGCGCGCATTCCTTATCCATTTCCTATACCTCTTCAGTATATGTCTCGCTTTCTAACTTGGAAATAATTCGGGAAGATCGCGGTATCCGTCTTCTATATCTTCTATATCCTCGCCGACTTTCCCACGTCTCTCTTAGTTAAGCGACTTCAATTCGATCGAGTTATACCGGCTATTGCCGCCTGCTGGGGTAACGATACATATCCGTCTTTTGCTACTGAGAACGCCGATTATCTTTCAGAAAGTTCAACAGCGTGACTAACTGCTTCTATTCTCTCTAGGCCTCGTATGCCTCTCTACAGGCTTCGTGCGGTCGTTTGGCTCGCTTGTTGTCACTCGTATCCTGCTTGGATTCTTCGAAGGCTGCCTATTCCCATCCATTACGCTATGCTTGTGCCACTGGTATAAGCGTGAAGAGTTAGGCGTCCGCATCGCTTTACTATTTAGTAGGTCTCTCCTTACGTACGTAAAGTCTGCTCTGAAAGGCATCTGACGAAGTCTGTAGTTGCATCCGCACTAGCCGGGGCCTTTGGCGGACTTCTAGCATGGGCTGTGTTCCATCTTGATGGAGTTTCTAACATGCATGGATGGCAATGGTTCGTTCTAAGATCCTTCAATCGTCAATTTCTTACTTTGGGATTAAAGAGGTATAGGCTATATATCCTCGAAGGCATAATCACAGTCGTCTGTGCTGGCCTATGTGCTATACTTCTTCCTCGAAACTACGAGACCGCCTATTTTCTGAATGATGAGCAGAAAGCCCTAATGAGAAAGCGTGCCGAAGAGATGGACGCCTATGGGGGTGGCCTAGGTCATTATACTAAGAAAGACATAAAAGAAGCTGCTAAAGATGTAAAAAGCTGGTTACATGCCGTTATCCAGATAGCCGTAGTTACCGTGCTTTATGGTAAGTTTACACAAATGACTTAGCCAATCCGCAGATATTGATCTCAACAAAAGGTTTTAGCACATTTTTGCCTATCATTATCAAGGACGGATTTAACTTCTCGACCGTACAAGCGCAATATCTAGTCATTCCTGTGAATCTTTGGGGATCCATCGTTTACGCCATTGGCGCCGTTCTCTCTGACAAATATAGCGCTCGTTTCCTACCATTGGTGATATGTGCTCCATTTGGTATCGCCGGGTATGCGATCCTGCTATGTAATGTATCTTCTGGAGTACGGTATTTTGCTACCTATCTCATCGCCATTCCCTGTTTCCTGTGTACTGGTGGCAACATGTAAGTTGATTCCACTCCCGTTCTTAGGACTAGAATAGTTCACACTTAAAGGGTGCCTCAAGATATCTGCTTACTGATTACGACTATATAGAACCTGGCTCTCTGTAAACTGCGCCCCTGATGGGAAACGCGCAGCTAGTCTCGGCATCCAATTGACCCTGACTAACATCGGCGGCGTCATCGCAGGCCAGATCTATCAGTCCGGCGCTGGACCTGCTTTTACCCTTGGTCATGCATGGTCCCTAGGTTCTTTAAGCCTCGCGTGGGTCGGATGGTGGATTGTGCGGATGATATACCAGAGGCGCCAGGCATCTAAAGACCAAATAGGGGCTGAAAGGACTGTGCTCGAGGAAGGGTACACAGATAGATCTCCAGATTTTAAATATCAAATATAGATAGTTTATAATACAAAGACATCGCGTTCAGCTGAAGCTTCGGCACCTGAGAGCATAAAAGCCTGTCTCTTTTTCAAGCAGAAGCTCTTGTCAACTCTTCTATTATGGGTGCTGCCACATGGCCTGTATGTAGACTTAGTAGCGTGGCTATTTCCAGCACCTCTATTATCTCCTGAGGAGTGGCGCCGTATCCAAGAGCATTCCGCATATGAAGTTTTAGTCCTGGTACGTAAAGGTGAGTTGAAGCCGCATCAAAAGCGCAGTATACAAGCTCTTTTAGCTAAGCCACGAGTTAGTGATAGTGCAAAAACTTTGTTGTAGTCCGGATTTGGTTCTGAAGCCACATGATTTAAAGGGGCTGGTACCTTTGGCTCAAGCGCCCCTTTACCCTGTCCACCAGTCCCATTTACATCCTTGACCCACGGTAAGCTTGAGAACTCCAAGTAAGCCGCGAAGAACTCTGGGTCAAGTCGCAAGAAATCCTCCCAGAAGGTATGCCAATACCCGCGCTTCTCTGTAAACTCCCACTGTAGATCTTGCTGTGTCTCATTAAATGGCCGCGCTATATCTTCCAGATATTTTCCTTCTTCCTTCAACACCTCAACGAGTAATGGAACACCGATATTGCACGCGTGTATTCCCAATGTGCTTGAAAGTTCGATAACTTCGAGGATTTCATCTTTGCTAGCTCCCTCCTTCGCTGCGGTTGTGACATGCTCGCGAATACCGGGTGCATAGAGATGCGTCGCGGCACAGTCAACCGCAAGGGATATGAGAGATTGCTCCTTGCGCGGAAGACGAGACTTACGTCGTGGTACACTTGCTAATGACACGCTGGCAGAAAAGAAGGTCGGGTCAACTCTGAGGAGCGATTCCCAGCCTTCGTGAAAAGCATCCGATCCCAATTTGGAGTCAAACTCCGCCTTGAGCTTCTTCCATTCTTCTTCTGAAGTCATGATTCGTAGCAGAAAAGAGTTTTCTGAACAAATCCTCCAAATGATGTTCCACCACAGTTTCTAATAGGCCGTATTGACCCTGATATTGTTTGTAGAGTTGTCAGGATCAACCAATTTAGATCTCTGTCGTCGGCTTATGATAGTTCTCGCGAGCAAATTCGAAGCTTCAGACCACTTATATAACAGGCATAAGCAACATAATAGGCTGAAAACGGCGTATACAAGTGGTCGAACAACACAATTACCGAGGACCCCCGCATTGCACAGCTCTGGAGCATGGTGCATTTTGGGGTAGTGATTACATTCGTGAGGAGAACAGTCATTGGCAGCTACGTATGGAGTAAGAGACACGACATCTACCAGGCCGAAACTTCAGCTGGGTTCTCCAAGTGGTATTGATACAACTCGGCTAGGTATTACGCATTTCCCTTCTCACTTTACAAAATGCTTGGCAACCTTAGATACCTAGATATGCAGCAATAATGAATAATACCAACTCAATTATCAGCGCTTATGTACCCCCATGCTAGTACGCATTAGAATAAATATCGACGCGCCAAATTCGTTACTTATAAAAATGGTCTAATGTTTAGTGCTACGGCCTGAGAAACTGGAGGTATGAAATGAAGATGTTTTCTTTGCCTGCCGGACACACTGCTTGCGACGAAGCTATAACTAATGGAAAAAAGAGTCACAACTGACGAATTAATTACTATAGGTTTGAGACAAATATGACTATCCATTCAGTTTTATTAAATAACAATCCCGAATTCCTACCTTCAGTATTTTAAGGCCTTGTCTAGGTTAAAAAGCTATTTTAAATCTGTAAAAAGCAGTAGAAAGCATTGAGCTGCACGTTGAGATTACGGAACTTCTTGTTAAGTCAGGGTTTTAACTTGCTTGGTAACTATCAGGAAACTATATGCAAATTTCTTCTTTGTTCTCGACAAGGAGGAGGGGCCTGTCAGTTATTCACTCGGCTAGTTGTTTTATCAAGGCTTCAATGCCCTCCTCGTTCATCTCCTCTAGACCTAGGAGCTCGTTGTCCAGATTTCCAAACTTCGAGCCGTATCCCTCGCCCCAAATCGAAGCAGTTATGAAGTTCATGACAAAGTTTTCCGGATCTGGTTGGGGTTTCTCTAGCTCCCTCCAACCTTTCTTGACATATTCATCAAGTGAAGCAGGGGTAGCTTTCCAGTCGTCCGAGCCCGTAGCTCTCTTTCCAATCTCTAGGATCTGTTTTGACGATACGGCGGCATCCTGGATGTATACTGCGCGGTTCTTAGTCGCCTCGGGATGCTTCAATACACCAACAACAGCTCGGCCGACAGTAGCTAGAGTTGTAGTGCTAAAAACGCGATCTCCATCATCCCAGAATGGAACACTCCTCCTCTTGACGTTAGCAATAAAACCAACGCGCATGCCCCAGTCCAAGAACGGCCCATTTATTACGAACGTATAGGTCATTCCGCTAGTCTGCGCCTTGTTTCTTAATGCGTTCTGAACCGCAATCTTGTCTGCATAGGAAGGTAGCTGAGAGGTTTTAGGGTGCAAGGTGTCGGAGCCAAACTCGGATGGCAGGAATCGCTTGACGCCGGCGATCGCCGCGGCCTCTACCAACAAGAGTTGCTTGTCGAGTGCTGCGGAAGCAAGGGTTGACACGACTGCATCATGACCTCGTAGTGCACTGATAAGAGAATCCAGCGACTCATAGTTAACCTCGGCAACCTTCACAGATGGAGGGAAGTTATGAGTTGTGCGTTGTCGAGTGAGTACCGTAACATCAAACCCGGCTTCAACTACTCGCTGAAGAATGACCGGGCCGAGATTTCCATTGCTCTGATACGAAAGACTAAATTAGTATGAAGTCCCGTAGATGAATATAATGTTCGATAGTACATACCCCGGCGATAGCTATTTTCGTGAGGCTAGACATGGCGATTCGCTATGGTACTAATCGTAGGTATGTATACGTGAGCTGTTTCTTGTCTTGATTACATGAATTCTCTGCTGGGAACAAATCAAGATAGAGCTGAGAGAAGACATAGAAGAGCTAAATACAAGGAGTATATATACTCTTGATAACCCCTAATTCAAGGTTACCTAGGTAGTTCAGGCAGCAGTTTATTTTCAAGGGGAACTAATAATGTAGATTTCTAATGCACCTTGCCAGCTATTTACGTCAACAACTAATTCAATTCTCGTCGTGGATGGTCCTGAAAGAGGGCTGACACATTCCACTACAGTATCCCACATCCCACAAATAGTATTATCCCACATCCCACATTCCATAATATCCCTCAGCCGCTATATCCCACATTGTACATCCAGTATCAGCTCTCACAGCAGTCATGAGACATTCTCTTTTCGGCCTATGAAGTACAATCCAGAAAACTGAGAGGCGCTTCAATGTACCATCCCACATCGCCGCAATTTGTTTCCATAGGAAAGAACATACTAGTTAGTACCTAAAGGTGACGAATCTTCGGAGCCTTACAAGAGGTGACTTTCACCAACACAGGGGCGGATAAGCCCTAAAAAGAGTATAGAGAAAAGGAGGTAGGTATGTTACAACGAAATTTGCACTCGCTTATCTTTTGATCGCAATTAACAAGTCGTGCATTGCTCAACGCAAAGTCACGCTCAACTACGGTGAGCTTCATCTTCTTCACTACCTAATTTTAAAAGCCGAAGAAAAATGAGAAAATACTACAAGACGACTATTCAAGCTTTCTCGGAACTAGGATTTCCTAGTGCCTCCTCAAATCGCTCTCCGATTTTAGGGTCATACCCATTTAAGAGACGCCTCAAGTTGGCAGCCTCAGCGTCTAGAGCCGCCAAATAGTGCGACTCGACAACCGCCTCTATCTCAATCGCTTCAATCATTACCTCCGTCTCCTTTATAATCTCGAGTAGATACTCCTTCACATCGTCACTACAATAGCTGTTGTCATACCACACCAGCGCGCTCTCACCAATCTGATTAATACGATCTATGAACGACTGCGCAATTCTAGAACGAAGTCGCTTGCGCCCCGCGGCGAAGCCCTCGATCGCAGCATGACATGTCTCTAACTCCAATTGAAGAACGTGATGTTCCACTTTCAAGAGCTCAGTGGGGTAGTTCTCATACTTGTTGTAGTTAGCCATGAATCTCCCTTCAGGGTCATCTGGCAAGAACCTTTTCAGGGCTGCGACCCTGCGTTCAGCCATTTGCATCGCTTCATTTCGAAAATCGCATTCAGACAACAGAGTTCTAATATCCCGTAACCTCGCCATCAGTTGATCAGCATGGCAACCAGAGCACAAATCGCTGGGATGTTTTTGAATGCTGCTACGAGGAGCGCCAAGAGCGACCAGGTCGCCGTTTTCACTTACAATAGATCCATCTTCTGCGCTTGTGATGTGGCCGCATTGCCAAAAATCAAACTCATAGTCAGACATTCTTTAGTGAGTAGACGCTTGGTTTTTCGGTAGTTATAGTGAAATTTCTGAGAGTGATTCTTTGGATTGTCTTCTAGTTGAATCTCGACACTTGAAAGGCGAGATAAGAAGGAGACTTTGGAATGGATCTACGGTTATTTGTAGATGTTTTTCTCTCTTAGTAACATCGATATGTTTAAGAATCCTGCCTCATATTCCGAAACTTGTCCTGTGTGTTCACAACACTGGTTGTGATTTTGTAACATTCATCTAGTATTAATACCTCGACATATCTCCAGTTAGATAATGACCATCTATCACATAAAAGCCGTGATTCAACAAGCGAATTGTCGATTATCAAACACACTTCAAAGCTTTACTGTGCCATTCATCGACAAAGAGGTAAAAGAGCTTGACAAAGATAGAGAACAATACGGAAACAATCCCCTTGTATTCCCAGACTAACACCAACCCAATAATTATCGCCTGGAAGATAATCCCATTGATCACTCAACCATACATCAAAGCAGCTCCGAAGTATAACACTACTAAATCCAGAATATCGACCGGCTCAGAGCTATTTATTATTATTCATTTCATCTTACCCCTTTCATATCCTCATCCGCATCCCCATCACCCCCATTCCGCCCATCCCGAGCACACCCACCATCAACAAAATGCCAGCCTACCGACCAACAGATGAATTCACCTGCGGCCACACACAAGAGACCATACACCGCCCCTTGCGCGCAGCCTATCAAGGCACAAAAAGCCAGGTTCCAGACGCTCAGGTCACAAATAATGAGGCGACAGGAAGTCAGGGCCCAGGCACAGACACCCGCGTGGTAAACGAAATGCCCTCTATCCCAACGCGCTGTCTAGTCTGCGTCTGCCACTCCGTTCTGGAGGCTTCGTACGAATCCACGCACGCGATTCCGCGCAGCTACCTCCGCGAGTTAAACGAGCACGTGCGCGTCCTCAGCCTAAGCGCCTCCAAGGTAATGCAGCATGAGCTCAGGCTCCTCGGGGAACAGGTGCGATGTCTAGATGACGTTGATGAGTTTCGGAAAGGGGTTATCGCTTTGGCGGGATACGTTGAGGTAAGTGCACGTTTCGGTTTGTAGTCTTATGAGTAAGTATATTATACATGGAGGTAAGCCCCTTCGGAGACTCTATGATGCTTGCCGCATGTACAGACTATGGACATCTGCCTTGCGGTATTTATGTTCGCTACAGGAATTAAGTTATCCCAGCCCCGCGACGCCACACGGCGTGATTTCAACAAGTAGGTGTGCATACGCCCTGAGAATCTAACTTGCTTATTAAATATACATCTATGAATACGCACACCATGTCTCGTGATATCATACTTCGTGACGGTCGTTATCATAGATAAAGTACAAATGTCCCTGTACATAACATTGAGTAGAACGTCTCACAAGTATTATAAGATATGCTCCGGAATTTGACACCTCCAGCAAACGCACGGGCTCATTATTCAAGGATCCAACACGATGTTTTGCCAGGTCATGCAACAGCATCATACATCAACCTAGAAAATGCAACGTTATCGAGGGCAAGATGCTTAGTTACCGTGTACAATCCAAAGACAGCGCATCTGTAATATCTATTGTGTATATGGAGCATAACTATAGAGTGAAATTAGAGGCATATACTAAGTTTCTAAGGCAGGAATAAGTTCTTACCTCACTGCACAATATATGGCGGCATAGCGCGAGCAAGTGTGTTGATAGATAGAGCTATTTCGCCAAATATTGAGTCATGAGTGAGATAAAGGTAAGGCTGGCCTCCAAAATTATGCTGAAAACATCCAAGACATCCGGATTCATGATGCGCCACCGCTATAGATTAGTTTCTTGCAATCTGCAAGTCTTTGACAAGCTTCTTTCAACAATTCCCAATGTGATTGGGACAAGAGTGTGCATACCACATCGAGTAACTCCGGTACGCCATCGCACAGCGTAGCTGATGTGGCAGAGTCGAGTTCCGATAATTTGGCTACCCTCGAGAGGTATTCAGGTACAGTATTCAAACCACCCCGCGCCCTACTCGGTGGAAACGGTTGAGTAACATGACCTTGGCCTTTGAGTGCTTGCGTGAAGGACCAGATACTCAAAGTGGCATAGTACATGATCCACGGTCGGTGGGGGTCAGAATCAGCGCGAGTCGAATATTGAATGGCGCCTCGATTGCCCCCTCCAAGTTCTTGAATCGACGCAATCTTCTTTTGGCGGGGATCAATGAGGATTCGATGAAGAAGCTTGAATGCATGTAATATCGCACGCCTGGTGAGAAGCTGGCCAGCCCACACAGCCATTCGCGAATTCACGTTCGCAAGATCTCGAGATGATACCTTACGGCCAATCAGGCGCTTTGCGCCAGCATAAACCTGGCAGTCAATGATATCAACATAGAGACTAATATGAGCCAAATGGTACAGGACTGCAGCACTCTGGATCAAGCCATTTGATGCGGCCTGCTGCCCTGGTCCACTCTGGTCAAGGCTGTTTGAACCGATCGAGCCGATAGCATCGTCAAAACTTGTCTTCCAGTCGTCAAATGCCTTTAGTAGCATTTTACACCATTTTTCTCTAGTTTCGGATGCATTGGGGGCGATGTCTAGCCATTTCAAGTGTGTCTCGCGATGCCGAAGATGCCATCCAACGCTAAGAAGGCCGCACATAATAATCATACGTCCAAACGAGTGTGTTTTGACTTCTTGCCCGTGAAGAGCGCGTTTCAGGCCGTCGAGAAAGAAGACTGGTTTGACACCGTACATGCGGAGAGTCGCCTCCAATTGACGCATATTCTCATGACTCGGAGCCGACCATAAGGCCTCATCACATGGGAGAGGGAGGCGAATTTCATGGGGTGCCATATCAGATGCATGGCCAAACATAGCAGCATGGATAACATCCATCATGAATGCAGCAAAGACGACTCTGTGCATAGCTTCGGTTTCTGCCCATCGTACCCACCAATTCCGATCGTCTGTGCCCGGGTCAACACCGTTCTGTTCATCTGGTGGTGACTCCAGGTCTGCTTTGCCGATCAGTGGGCTTCCTCGCCTCAGATAATTGAGTGTCACAACGTGGTAAATATGGCCCCTTTCATGCAACTTTCGTGTCGAGTACATTTTCTCATAAAATTCTACAAGCAACAGCGCCTGAGCAACCCAGAGATCAACAGGTGGTACCGCTCCCTTATCGCCGAGAATTTCAAGACGGATGGAAGTGATGATGAGATTGGCGAAAGCTTTGTATTCTTCGTGCTCACCAGTAGGAGACTGGTCGTGAATCTGAGCAGCGCCCAGGGCAATCATGACGAGAAGCAAGTAAATGGGACATCTTGTAGGTGAAAAGGTGGGTTGATGGACGATGGGCAGGCGTGGTGACACAATATCCCAGTATTGGCGAATCCACTCGTGCAGGAGATCCAAGTGGAGAGCGGGAAAGTCGCTTCCAGACTCTCGCAAGAGGTAGTCCAGCTTCGAATCATAATCATTCTGTTTCTGTCGGAATACGCTTACGCAATTCACGATTTCAAGACGACGATGTTCGGAGATCAGCTCATCAGGCATATCAGGATGACGAGGTGGCGTGTGGTCAACCTGAGACCTACTAGTTAGAGACTCGTGATCATAATGAATGTTGTTGTTGAAAGGAGACTCGAGGCCACCCTCGATGAAAGACAGATTGGCGACATTGAAGTCTCCGTAACTGCGTTGGTTATCGAAGAGCCACAGGCCGAAGTTTGTCGAAGCTAAGTCACTTGAATCTTGAGAAACTTGTAAATCATGAAATGACATGAATGCAGAGTGATCATGTAAAGGAGCTTGGTTCTGGGAGTAATAAGTGGTCTTAGGCGGTAGCATGCTAACTCCTTCCATAGGTCGAGGCCAAGTAGTGTGTCCTATTGAGCTCGTTGGTGTTGGTTGGGAGGACATGGTAGAATTTGGACTCAACAGCACTGATGCGTTTCGAGGCACACTGACCGGTTGCTGTTGAAATAGAGTGGGCGGCGGTGGAGGCGCCGACTGTGGTATAGACATAGCCGGTCGTAACCCTGGACCCGGCAGTTGTACCGGTGCCGGTGCTGGTGCCAATGTTATCGGCACTGAAGCAGACTGGCCATTGTTGGTGATACCCGGTGAAGCGGCTGAGGTGCCATCCGATGAGGAGTCCTTAGTGGTGACGCTGAAGCTGCTTGCTCGATTCCTCGGCACATAAGATGTAGAATGGCGCTTTTTATGCCTCATCAGTAAGTCCTGACGGACGAACATCTGGTTGCAATCCGGCACATCGCATTTGTAGATCTGCTTAGGTTCATCTGCACATATAGGTAGATGATATCAAGGTCAGCCTTGGACTGCGAAATGGAGCCCCCACAGTGTGCACGCCGGGCAGCCTTACGGTTCAATTGATGCCGCTGCAGGTGTTCGTGTCGCGAATAGATCTTGTCGCAGTCGGGCCAGTCGCACGCGAACTTCTTTGGAGCTCCCTTCCGGCTGGCGCGCTTATACGCCGCAGCAGGGCTTGACCCTGTGCCTGTGCCAGTGCCTGTGCCGATGCCTGTTGTTTGTTGCTGAGACGCCATTTAGTAGCGACATGGCCAAGTCACCCAGTCACGCGCTTTTGGCATGTATGATGACCCAGCGGTCCCGGTTTCTTTGTGTATGTTGGGGGGAGATGAAGGCTAAAGCGGCCAGGGAACGAGTCGATGGGGGTCCGAGCGTTTTCATCGACTCGAATTGAGGAGAATTTCCATTAAAGCAATCCCCTGCGGGGGTGTGGGGGCCTCATGCGCCACTTCGGGCAGTCTGGGGAAGCTGTGGGGGTAGAGTTAGGTATCACATACTCAATATTAACAGCTCGCCTTGGAGACTGACTAGGCATTGTGTTTGTACTTCTTTGTATTGTTAGTTGTGGATGAAAACTGACCTGATTACTATGTACAGGAAGGATACTTACTATTATAGGCCGGTTGAGTCAACCTGGGCCATCACATCCTGAGTACTTGAGGTTCAATACCCCCACTTTCCCACGCTTTGTACTCGAAACATATTTTCGGACGCGTTTAGTCACCACTGGAGTCTTTGTCCTCTTGCACAACCTGTCTTCACTGTACTGCTGCACACCAGTCCTAAATCTTCTTGTTCGTGGCGTCGCTACTCAACACACAGCATTATGGCTCACCTGTCGAGGCCAGCGATTCTTTTCGAAATCCTTATTATATTAGTGACCAAGTTACTTATACCATTCTCCTACATATTCATTTGTCTTTTTTATATTGCGAGAACCATTCAAAGTTTTATCCCCGGAGACCAGAGTTGCAATCCGGACTCTACAGCCGGGCAAAATAATACGAGGCCCCTGTGTGATCAAGAGAAGAACAAGTTATTAGACGCTTGGTCGGCATCTGCTACATCTAAAGTCCTTTTTGTGACTGTAGAAGTGCATCGATTAAACGGCCAATCACCCGAAATATCGGACATCGCTGTATCCCGGTGGTCTCCTAGCACGCCAGGGATTGAAACATTGCATTGGGTGATTGAGAATGAGGGGCTTGATGCTAAAGTATATGATGTACAGAAAACTTCAGTCTTCCTACACGGTACGTTAAAGACAATACAAGCAGATGAAGTATCAACACACATGGCAGAGATATTTCAAGACTTCAGAAAGCAGTTTGAGAGAGTATATTTTGTTGGGTACAAAATCAATGAGGCTCTAGACCTTATGAGTAAGGCTTGGGCGCTGCCTGAAGACATAGCGACAATAGATACAGAGAGAGTCTGGAAAGCACAGCACCCAGAGACTGCTCAGTCGTCATTCAAACAATGCATAGAAAGAATCCCAGAACTACGAGAGTATTCTTCTTCGCTCGAAAATGCGGGAAACAAAGCATGGCTCGGTATCCAGCTCCTACGGGATGAAGTTGAAAACTTTTCATTGGAGTCCAAAGTTCCAAAGCTTCGAGTAATTGATAAAGCTAGTACGCAAAAACTCGAGACGTTAGGGCCTACCACTTGACGAAGCCATAGTACGTTTTCAGGTTACTGTCAACTAACTACCTACCTGACTTGGAATGGCTCTCTATGTTTACTCTAAGACAAATTCATCAAACCTAGATACACATCCCTATTAGGAATTATCTAAGATATATACTGCTATCTTGTCACTTCTTGAAACGTCACGTGAACAACAACCTTCGCTTGGCCGTTGTGGTCTTGCCACAAGTCTTTTTCCATCTGCACGAAAGGCAGCACACTTTTCTCGGTAGATATTGTTTGTTGGCCTGATAGCTTCTGGATCTGCTCGTGAATATAATCTATTGGACTTGAATTGCTGTGTCTCCCAGTACTTGATTTATGCTGAGTTTGAAAGAGAACACTCCAATCATTTGCATTCATGCTGCGAACAGTAGTCCTGTTCAAGCTCATAAGGATGGCGTAACGCCAAATTTTCGGAAGCTGATGATCCCAGGCAATTGATAAAAGAACAACGTAGTTTCCCGCTTCTATAATCTCATGTGATAGAGTAGGCGATCCCCTAGGTGGCACATGATGTACAGTAAAATCTCCTGGCAAAAAAGCTTCTTCAAATGTGCTCGTTCGTGGTCGAATGCGCCCAAAGCTAACTATAAGGTGAAATCCTGTTGACACGGTGCCGTTGCTATGAATAGGTGAATAAGTGCCGGTTTTCTGAGACTCAATCCTGGGAGCACTGGTTATGCCGAATAGCTTGGTGACAACGCAATTCACTCCATCAGGATACAAGCCTGCCAATGATGTGCGGGACACTTGATTAGGGCTTCTTGTATAGATACTCTGGCCAACTGATCTCAGCCATATCCAGACTGGAAAGCGCCAACAAGGTAACTTTACAGCTTGTGCATCCTTACAAGACCTATACCCCTGAAGCTCAATAGAGCAGTTCAGACCCACGAGTACAGTCTTGTTTACAAATGTCTGGATCATTGGTAGTTGAAGAGAGACACCAAGGTTTGTTGTTGAATACGGCCAGCGTATGGCACTCATTTCTCTGACTATTGAGCCACACGAAGCGAACTCACCAGGCGATGATGCTAGTATGCCATTTAGAGACCTGGGCTGGCTACCCAGAAATTCCCAAGCAAAAATACTTTGATCATCGGACACTTTGATGATCTCTTCTTGAAGCCTGGTAAACGCTTTGGACCCTTCTCCGTAGAGGAGTGGCATGTTGATACCAAAGATACCAAGCAAACAATAGGCAATGTCTTCCTGGCGAGAGGTCTGTCGATTGGCAGCCCAAGACATCCTTTGCGCAACAGAGTAAGACGGGATTGTGTTTCGATCCCGGAGCGCACCCACATGTATCCTGGTGGCTTCGTAAATAGGCTGTGCCAATTGTTGTCGATCCGCAATGAGCACCCAATCGGTATTAAAAAAAAGCACATTTTCAGGCGCCAGGAGTTCCTGAAGAGTCCAGCCTCTAGTGAACCAGCGATTCTTCTTAAGTTCCATCCAGAGCCCTGGAACAACACAACCCACATCAGCAAGGTAGGCGTAGCAAACTACGGAGTCCCTATACCACGCATACATGCTGTTGATAGCCTCGCTCAGCTCAGCAGAACTGCTCTTGTCGATGCAATTTGTGTCGCACCAGAGATACGCCAGTTTATCGTTCTGTGCGCGCTTGCAGGCGCCAATGATCTTGGAAAAGCCCGATTTCCGTTTGATGTGAGAATGCCTAGTGCTATCGGGTCCCATAGCGAGGAGGTATTCCTGAAAGGTGACCTCCTCGCTGCCCCAGGTGTGGGAGAGGATGGCATAGGGTGGGATTTCGTGGTGGAACTCTTTCAGTTCTAGGGTTTTGGTATCAATTAGACGCATGGTGAAAGGATAGGAATGAAAAGAGGGTATTGATGACAGTGCTGAGGGTAATAACAGTGGCTATACTGTTGGCAGTGACAACGTTCGATGGTACTGCTGACGATGGTGCTCTCGGTGGTAACGACAACTATGATGACGACAATGAGGGCTGGACAGTTATAGATAGACCAGAGGGTACCCGAGTAGCGATTCGAACGCAAGCTTGAATGCGAAACGTGTCTGGAAAATGAGGTAGATCGAATCACGAAGTACAACTCCATCGTTGTGAGAACTCATACTATATAAATTCACATACTACCAAGACTCGGGGTCTACGACATATCTCCATCCTCACTGCCTCAAAGTTACTACTGAAGATAGTCAGGTATCATCTCTCACATATCCAAAGGTTCAAAACAAGCTGGCATGAAACAAGTAGAAATAGAAACCATAAAGACGATATGATACTCAGAAGTGACAGATAGCTAAGGAGGAACAAATATGACTGCTATGAAAAAAGTGGCGAGCGAGGAATGAGAAATAGAGATGTGTTCTGGAACCGAAACGAGGATCGGGAATGATTTTGATGAAATGACGATACTCTCATGTCAAACGATGAGTCCCTCAGGGGTCATAAGCACCTAAGCTAGAATACGATACGTCCATCCCAGATTCTCTACTAGTGTAAAATCTCCCATGCCTGGTCGATTGAATGAGAATCTTATCTCAGTGGCTCAGAAGAAGCTCGATCTCATCTGGGGAGATATCCAGAGAGTAAGTTGCAAACAAATCTCATGGTATCATCTTTAGCGTAAGCAGGCTCACAACCAGCGGTACTGAGAACGAATATCCCATCCAACCCACTCTTCCAGAACCTATGTCACAACTCGATGGTCAAAAGAATACCGATAACTGATTACTTGGGTTGAGCATATTCGGCGCACCAAACCACCTGAAACTACTGATGAAAGTGGCCCCCCGGGGTGAATTCCTCCCAGGACAATCAGGACCAAAACGTCTTACTCAAATGATAGAAGTTAACCATAACACACCACGATAAGTTTGATTCTTTGTCTTCTTCAGCCAGGACCCCAGGTGGACTGGCAGAGATATCTAAGGGGCGAATCAAGTATGATATATCACATGTAGCCAAAGCTGCTACTCTTCACAAAGAGGACACCTTTGTATCATTATGCTACTGATCTAAAATACCACCGCTATATCATTTCATACAGCATCCGGCAGCCGCACTGCAATGTCGCCCGATTGCGTTATGTATCGAACCCAAGGAAGTGACGGGTAATTTAGCTAATAGGAGATTAGAAAGTCAGCTAGAGTATCACCGTGCTAGGAAATGTGACGACATACCTTCGGTTCTGTGATTTTGAGGTATCGAACCTGGATACCACTTGTAGTGAAATAGGGAATCTCAAACTTGACCTGGATGGGTCTCTTGGCGCCCTTGGTGTTGACGCCACCCATACTCCCACCAAACCCACCGGTCATACCGCCTCCATGCTCGTCATCCCCTCTCACGCTAGGGAGACCCAGCTCTGCGCGCATCAGGAACTCCTTGCCGCCACCAAATTGTTTGATCTTCCAGACTATGGCGCTCTGCTCAGGGGCGTAGTGGACACTGCCGATGTTTGTCCTGAAACGGGGCGAGTCTGCGTCATCGGGAACAGGGACGATAATTTCAACGTTGTTGGCCGTACTTCTCCTCTTGAACTGAGCCCTGGCCTTCAACATGTACTCAATGCGCGACCCTGAGTGGCTCTCGACCACGCATTCCACCCAGACCAGGGGTTTAACCTGGGTATTCAACCGGTAGCTCATGAGTTCGAACTCGCCGTCGGGGGGGATGAAGGAGATGGTACGGTCGTTCTCGAAGCGCGATAACCGGACACACTGGTGGAATTTGACGTCTTCCATCTCTATAGCCTTGCCCCGTGTCGTTCTCCCCGTCGTTTCGAACATGACCTTATCGTTTAACCCTAAACGCAGTTCCGGCATGCCAGAAAGATAGCACTTCATCTTGATCGCGCCCAGGATCTCAGAACGCAGCACGCTGCCGTTCGCCGATACAAGCAGGTTCAAACTCTCGACGACATCCAGGAACACCTCGTTTTTCCTATATCTTATGCCTTCTGACCGCCATGATACGGCATTAGTAAGTGCGATGGGCGGCCGTGCCTGTACCTCCAGTTTATGTGACTCTTGGGTAATATACTCTTGCAGGATCTTGGACTCGGTGGTTTGGGGGTAGCCGAAGTCCATCATCTCGTCGAGTAACTCGTAAATGATGACGAAATTATCGCGGATAGACTCTTCCTCTAGCGCCTTGAAATATTCCGTAAATACTTCGACAATCTTATGTAAGAATAGCAAGATCTCGGCGGCATTGGTATTTCGTTTCGTCAAGGCGAGAAGGTATAGGTTGTTGTGTCGGATGTAGAGATACTACGCCGTGTTAGTAAGGAAGGATTGCCATCTGTGCAACGAGATTGGACTGACATTGATGCCCTCGTGAGAGAAACAGGGCGGTACGGCCGACGACTCTTCTTCGGCTTCACTGAGGAGGATGGGGAACTTTTCGACGGCTGACATGGGAATGTCTCCCCTGTAGTTTCGAGCAAGCAGGGTCTGTACTGCACATATTAGTACGGGAAATAGGAGTTGAGTAAGATGGTAGACCATGGTGTCCGCACCTTGCCCTTTAGATCGAGAAAGAACACGGCTGATGCCATCGTGTCCGTTGGCGGCGTAGAATATAGGGGAATAGGGAGAGGCAGGCGGATGCCAATTGGCGTGTAGCCCGGAGCGTAACTTCGATATCTACGGATTCATGCGACTAATGTTGTTACGGAGTATGGTGCACGATAAGATGTCTTTACATAAGCTGTTGTCGCCTTCTCGAGCTGCAGTATATTTGTTGGATGCCTGCAAAAGCTAGACCCCACGTCCCTTGAATGATTGATTAATTGAATGCTTGTCTTGAAGCTGAGGAATTGCCAAGCCACAGAGGCTCAACTTGGTGCAAGCCATAAAAGCTCGGTACCTATGTAGCTATCCAGCCACAAATCAGCTCTGGTGGAGTCACATGATTAAAGTGCATGGGCCACTTTGGGTAACCCACTACATCCTCACCATATCCTCGAATTAAATTTGCAGCAACTTCTCCCTTCTCTTCTTTCTCTCTTCAACGCGTCCATTAGACAGTGCAGCTCATTATTCTTTACGGAAACACACAACTGGATCTGGCATTCTGCTGGTCTTCCGATCGTGTCGTTGTTAGTGTTGCTTGCGATTTCGAGACGCGGAGAAGGATTCAATCTGGATATGGTACCATAAGAGCTGCCCGTGTATTTTGTTGCCGTCTTGGTGACAAGTTGTTGCTTGGGCGGCGTCAGAGGGACCGCACATCACGCCTCCATTCATTCGTTTTAATTATCATACTTTTCTGCCCTGTCTGGTTTCTGCCGCTAGTAGCTGCTACCGCGGAATGCATCCGAAATATTGGTCAGATATATCTCGGGTATTGTTAGCCGAGACTTTAACCTCGCAATAGATCTAGACTCCTGCCAACTGATGATCAGTCTGGTCACATAGATATCGATGATTAGTAAGCAAGGCTACTATCTGACGGACACATGACTTTGATAGCTTTCTTTTGGGGTGCGAGCGGACCTAACCGAAGAAAATTCTAGGCGTGTCGAGCACGGTTTAATTTTCGAAATTGTCTAGTAAACTTATGATGCGAAGAAACTCCAAATGGCTTCATAGGATTTCCACCTGCGAGATACTCATGTGTAGGACAGATAACATGGGATAATAATTCCATTATCGAAGTGCGCCTTTCAAACACAGCTGACCTAGTATCAACACATGCACACGCATATACTAGCCTGTCTGGACTGAAACGGCCCGGGGAGAGGTGAAAGCGTCCTCGATTACGAAGAGTTATCTTGCTTGGGTAAAAGAAGCTAGCTCTTGATACGTGCTCTGGGGAAATCTACACTTAAAGAGAATCAACTGCCACTAATGAATGCATGGGTCATGATCGAGTTAGATTATACAGGTACATTAACAGTTCACAGGCTGTACACGTGAGAACAGAGGCAGGATATCTATCAGCATATATCCTTACTACCTACATAGGTAGGTAGATACTGCAAATCGGTACCTAGGCATAGTGCTGTTTTTACTGGGGTTCAAGTCTTGGCCCCTATTGGGTAGAAGTTGATCCGCTTTTTACACTAGGATACCATCTGAGTTCAAACTTGCATGTGATCATGTGGCCCATACAAGTCCGTCGTGGTGCGATAGGTAGGTACATACCCTTTCACGTACCTTTCCGGGGACCTGAAGGGGACAGGAGTCTTAACACGATGTTGTTGCCGGCTTCTGCCAATTTTCCATCATTTATTAACATTATCATTATTAGCATCCGGGCAAAGGATACGGCCACAGTAATTAATGTCCCGGTGGTGCCCGGTTACAGCACACCGCCGATCTCGTTGTTGTTGATGTTTGATTGTAAGGGCCAGCTACAATTTGTCAGTAAATCATAATACTTAATACTACCTATATGCATCGCTTAAAAGAAAGCTATTGGATTATAGTCGTGTTTGTATGTACAGTATATTGTAGTGGAGGGTGGTGGGATGGCCGAGGAAAACAAAAATAGAGAAGTGGGTTTAATGTCTTGTGATTACCGACACTGTCTACAGTAAGTAGGAAGTAGGCAGACAGAAGGCCATTTTCACAAGCAAAAATCCATATAGAACTGTCAGGTACTTGATGATGCGAGCGATGAGATGATGAGCCACTTAGATGCCGAACCGAGCTCCTTCAGGAGGCCCACTCTAAGTCCACTCTACACACAGAGTCGGAATTGCCCCCGTTAAGACGACGGGACCCTGCAGCATGATGGCTTATCCACAGTAGGTATTGTTATAGCTACCAATGTACCTAGGTAGTACTGTACGCAGTATAATATACCTCTATAGATACCTAGTAACGCACAGTCCAAATGGTGTCCTGTCTAGCGCATTATGTTTACTGAGTAACATCCACTATTGGTATCTCCGAGCGGTAAAGGTAGGTGTGGTACCTACGCTACTGTAAGTCAATGGGGTGTCATTGGGGTATAATATAGTAGCAGGTACGAGCACATGTCACTCGCAGTCAGGTCAGGTCTATACTCCCACTTTCATATGCAGGCTGAACTCGTGCCGTTGTCTCAGACAAATCCTGGGCTGGACCAGTTCAGTTCAGGTCTGGTCAGGTCGCTCGCTTTGCCCTCTCCATACCTCTCTCGCTGCAGCATCTATCCCGCCAATCCACTCTCATGAACCCCCATCGATTCCCTCTCATCTTCTTTATTCCGTCTTACTTACATGCATTTACGTTTACTGTTCACTGATTCTCTTCTCATTGCCTCCCCCACGACTCACATCTCAAAGCGGTTGTCCGTGCGGCTCGTCTAGAACGACCATTCGTGCTCTCAACATTCTGCTCGTGCAGTATCACCGTTGTCAATTGGTCTTTATCACCGTTACTCGGTAACCTACACCAATAAGCGTCTACAACCCTGGTTGGCACAATCATCAGTTAGATACTGCGTAGACCCTTGACCCGTTACTCGGCATTCACATGATACCATCCAGACCAGACCGAGTTATCGGTGCCACAAAGACCTGCTAGTCGGCCCAGAGAGAGGAGTCGGAGGATCGGAGGAGCCGCTTAAGACCCATCCGCGTATACTAAGCCCATCATCGTGCAGACGCCGTTTGGTATTTTCGGAGACTAGTCTGTTGTTCTGTCTGTCTGTCTGCCTATCTATCCGCAAAATAGAACAAGCACAGGCACAACTCGCTCACTCTATCGTCTACTTTTTATCATATGTGTTGTGTCAATCATTGACCTTCGGCCGCCCAAGTCTGCGATCGCTCATCCCACTATTTTAAGCTTGGTTTTGACTTTCATTTTACCTTTACCCCTCGACATTCTTTTATACATCAGACCCATTAAGACACAACCTACGCAAATGATCGCCCAATAGCAGAGTCTGCGACGAAACCACCCGTCTTCAGTGCCTAGCACGTGGGTAGCAGAGACATCTGTGGTTTCATCAAGGTTCTATGATCCCAACCATGGAGCAGCCGATGAACAACATGAACAATCACATGTCGCCGCTTCCACGGCCACCACCCCACGACCGGAAGCATGATGCGCCTCGTCACCCCATCGAGTCGCGGAAACATCCGCTGCCGTCCGACGACGACTCGATAAGAAATTCTGACCGGCACGATCGGCATTTTAAACTTCCGTTATATCCTCCTCCTTCGTATAGCCAACCTCGCGATATCTCTTTACCTTTCTCCGACCCCCACAAGGCCGAGCTTGCTCCTATCAAGCCCATAGTGGATGACAACAACGAGATCGGAAATCACGGTGCCAATAAAAATAGCAGCAGTCATAATAATCATACTTTGCCGTCACTCTCATCCATAACATCGTCCACCTCTTCTTCATCTTCGCCATCTGTGCAGCAATTCGCGTCTTCGTCACAACGACCACCGGAATCAGCATACCCACCGTCCGCTCCCCCTCCATTGACCCATTGGCCAAGTCTCAATCCATTGACGGCTTATTACACTCCGAGCCATGTCCAGAACCCTGAGCCGCCTCTCCGAATGGATGTGGATATAAGTAGCAGTAGTAGTGTAAGTACTGCGTCACCAGATCGCTTTCATGATGGTCGCGCCAGCAGCGTTAGTCTCGACGATCCCGATGTGCGCATGGCCGCGGAGGCTCTAGGAGATCTTAGAGCAGGTTAGTGCTTTATAATTTTGCCTCATGGTTCATCCCATTTCATTTTGTCTATCCAGGTATGCGAAACTCAATCCAGACAAACATTATTGACAAATGGCTATCATACAGACTTCGTTTCTTCTCCGATACACAGAGCAACACCTCCCAGGTCACCACAATCATTGACTGTGGGACAACAACCCGAACCATTACTATCGCTACTCACTACTTCGCATCCGTTCCTTGCCACGACAATTGATAGTGCTACATCTGCCTATACTAGCTCAAAAAACTACTACCCGCGGATTAAGACGAGTATTGAATATGTGGAGGGGTACGTCATCCCCATCGCCAATACTGTTGGATCTGTTGGACGCGTAACAGGTGTCGAAAATGGTGTGCGGTGGTTTTTACGTCGCACTCAACCCCCTGACAGCGACCTTGAAGAGCAAGGTTCCAATAAACGTAGGAGGGTTGGAACTGGAGATGGCAGTTATAGAGACGCCACGCCGGACTCTGGTTCTGGTGCTCAGACGCCTAGAGCATCGTTGGACAACCAAGATGATCGACGGCTATCCATGGACACCTTGCCTGCATATGACGAATTTCGATCACCTCCGTATACGGAACAATTTTCAAGTACCGACGGCCGCCCGAATGGGCCAGCGTGGCAGTCACGCCTGATGATGTCAACGTCGGGTTTAAGTATAGCAATGAGCGAGGAGAGTCTACGAAGTTTGAAATATTGCCTCGGTTGGATTCGATGGGCCAATGACCATCTTGGTAACGTTGTCAACTCGCTCACGATCACAATGGAGAAGTATGAGCAAAGGGGCCAGGAATCTGGCAGCAATGATAGTATCTCAAGCCCAGAACAGGAAACTCGAAGTCAGCTGGTAGCTAAGATTGGTGTATTGCGCTCGGATGTTCTAAAGACCCTCCAGGACGTCATCGATACAGTGAGTCGCTACGCAGGCGGTGCCCTTCCTGACAATGCTCGAGAACTTGTTCGACGGCATTTGACTAGTTTACCACAACGGTTCCACCTTGCCAGCATAGCGAGTAATCGTGAAGCCAGTAACCGGGCAGAGGTTAGTATAGAAGAGGGGCGTCCAGAACAAGAGCAACGAGAAGAGACAGAGACACGGGAAAGTGTCCGACTGGTCATACTCCTTGCCAAAGAGGGCCTTGATATGATGTCACAAGTTTCTGGGGTATTGAACGGTACCCTCGTGAGCGCTGAAGAATGGTGTGAGCGCCTGGGTAGGAAGAAGAGAGAACAACGGGAAGATTTGCTCGGCGTCTCTCACGGACCACTAGACGATGCAAAGTCGGGTTAAAGAGTATGGGATGCGACGAATTAAGACTGGCTAAGGCGTTCTTAAGGAAAAACAAGAGAAAATAAAACATGAACAGAACCCCGGGAAACAAGAAGACTGGGCTGTGAGGGTCGGATAGAGCCGGTATTTCTATTATCACTGCCCTCTTCAACATATCGACGGAGCAGATTCGAGTGTTCTAGTGGTCGGTCTCAGTTCACTATTGAGCGACGACTTGAATTTTATAACCTTTCCCTGAAGAATAAGTTATACCTATGACTAAGACACATAGGACAGATAAGGGTTTCCTTGGTTGGGCGCCTTTGATGGGCGCCTTTGAAAAGAGTCTCCTGCGAAGCTTTTTTTTTCTATCTCTCATTTCTTGTCTTTTTTTTTTTTCTCATGGGCATTGTATCCTACGGGAATTGGTTTAAAAATACGAGTGCGATCACGGACTGGGGATTCCACGGCGTTCAGAGACTTGGTCCTGTTCTGTTTATTCCCTGTCCACGAGAGAAGTTTACGTTATTGGGTGCTGATGTATTTATATGATGCTGCATTATTATTGCTCAGTCTGAATAGACCCAGTGTTACGCAATTTGGTGACATACTAGTTACTCAAGTCGAGGCTAACTTCGTGCTCCTCACCACGTCCTTGCATTACATTCAATGTTGAACGGTTATTCGCTACCAACGTCTCTACACAATATTCAAGGTCTTAATTTTCTGTCTATATACTATGATCAAGATCAAGCAGGTAGTCCACTCTTAATCAACTCACTCAGCGTCTCATTAGCCCGAATCCACTCCGTCAACTCCGGCTTCTTCTCAAGCAACAAATCAGCCAACAAGCGACCAAAGACAATACTTCCCCAATCGTTCAAATGTGTGTTATCGTCTGGACTGAGATTGTACGCATGCGCGGCGCTCTCGCCGATCTCGTCGACGTAGGCCAAACTGGCCTGGTTTAGATCCAAGTATGTCGTGTTTGTAGCTTCTGCGGCGGCGATTGTTGCTAGACGCTCATTATGCAAGGAGTCTGTGGCAGTATTGTTCGATTCGAAATTGCGTCTGGTTAGGGGGGTTACTAGAAGCTTGGGATGATGTTAGTCATTCGCAGCACCCATTCCTCTGTATTCTCTCGCCCAATGAAGATACACTCACCGGTGTTCCCCCTAAGTTCCAAATATCATTTGCCAAATTGGCCAAGTTATTCTGATACTGCGCTAGCGTCACGCCGGAGGTAGTCTTCTGGTCGTTATGACCAAACTGAATTGTGACATAAGTATCGTATTCAGCCACATTGTCGGTAACGAGCCCCGTGACGACGGCCCAGTCGCCGCCGTCAACGAAACTCTTCGTCGTCGCCCCATTATGACCTTTATTCACGCCGAATGCGGGACTTTCCAGAAACGAGAGAAACCCGTTGCCCCAGCCGCCACCGCTTGTGCTTTGGACTGCTGTTGTGCTATCGCCTGCGAGGAAGAAAGCTGGGGGCTTGGCTGCCACTACAGCTGTTATGAACAGGGTCGCTGAGAGGAGGTGGGATTTCATTTTAGACTGGCGAATATGTAACTGCCTATGTGTAAGTGATACCACGGTCGTTGATGAACGTTGTTGTCATTACTCTCTGTGTTTTTCTAGCTGTTGGTGTGTATACATCTATTTAACTACCTGACTACTTATATTTCCATGGATCCATTGATCATGCACAGCCTATATAGGCATGCACCTAGCACGCTAAGCCAACATACCACCATCAATTTTCCGTCCTATAAAATGCTTTTCTAGAGTTCGTGGGGAACAATATCCCGATGCGGGAACTCGTGAGAATGCATTGCCGAGCCTTCGGTCTCCTCCAAGCTTTGGTTGGAGACACAGTCCCCGCTACGAATGTGCTTCCCACTATGCAAATCGAGAAGTCCTTCATGGTTTCGGCCACACTACCATACAACACGCCGAATACCATATCGGCAGCATGGAGGCATTGCTGTCTAGAGCTCCTAATTATGACGACCTGTTCGATCGTGGGCCGAGCGCTAAGCCTTCTTACCTGTATGGTTCTCTACATGATCGTGGAGTAATTACGGGGGCTATGGGCTCAATATTCGACAAACACACATCTTCTAAGTAATTTCAAGATATAGAGGTCGCTCGAGATATTCTATTATTAAAAAATATTGTATATGTTTGTACACCTTCGACTTTGATTGACCCCCTAAATAACAAGTTTAGAATCCAGCTCTTCGGCTAGTTAAAGCACTACAGCATGTTATGCAGCAAGACTAGTTAACGAATTAACAAAACCAGGAATATTTGGAAGTACATAGAAAAACCTTCATAAAACTCCAACACAAAATGAGATTATTTATTTCAGCTGTAAGCATATATATCCGCTTCGTCTCCCTGAAGCTTCACGCTGACTCGCTTAGTCACCAGTAACTTCGAGTAACTTCGAGTAACCCGAGTTAGAAACCAAATATCTATTAGTCGCGCTAAACAATAGGAAGCCGGAGTCTTTTGTCCTAATCACACCTAAGAAATACATACAATACCAATTGTAGATTTGACACCTATTCCCTATATATCCCTGCGAGAAACTCCAGACAAATTTTGGTATGCCTTACCACCCCCTTATCTCCCTTAAACCTCCTTAGCCAAACACATGTATGAGATATCGCCTTAATCCAAGGACTCCAGATAAACCAACCCTTTTGTACCTGCGACTAATGCCTCCTAAGAGAGTGTATAAAGGGAACTCGGTCGTAAAGAACTGCTGCGAAGCATCGGACCCGTCCCGAGTTTCCCAAATTAGGTCCTAAACTATTACGTATTCTTCGTTATATATATTCTCAAGCTCAATCCATGACCAAAGTAACCTCTGGCCATTCTGAATCTTCTTCGCCATCGAACACACCGCCAGTCTCGTTCTTGAGGAATTGATTGAAGAAGCTCGTGGTGAACGCTGACTGTATCGAAACCATCCTCGACCCAGTAACATTGCCCACAAAGTCGTTAGCGTTCGCTCCCAGGAGGTCGGTCAGGATGGGGAAGTCATCGAACGAAAGATGAACTGTCCCGGCTACTTCGAACCATCCCTTGGAACTCCGTAGCAGCGGCCAAGTCGTGGTCCATTCAGTCATCCAGTCCTCGCTCGAAGGCTGCAGGGCAGACATCAACATGAACGGAGCATTGGTGCCCGTCTGATTGGCAGAGCCCCAGAACGGCCCGTCCAGACTCGTTCCGGCTACGAAGCGGGTATCATTGGCAGTTGCCTGTAACGTCGTGCTACCTCCGAATGAATGGCCCAGGATGCCGACGCGGTTTGTCTGCAGGCGCTTGGGGAACAGGCCCGGGATCTTGGACGTAATGGACCTGTTGTTCATGGAATTGAGAGCGAAAATCATATCCTCGACTCTAACCTGGAGGTCCTGTTCCACGGCGCCAGGTACGCTTTCGTTGAGGTTGTTGTACACGAAGCGACCGTCGGGGTATTCGACTACGGTAGCATCATAGGGGTGGTCAACGGCCAACACGTTGAAGCCCTGACTAGCGAATTCCTGGAGGAGACCAGAATATAGCAGTCTCGACCCCTTGTACCCGTGGCTGAATAACACGAGGGGTAGATCTGGGCGGGCTAAAGGAGCGTTGGCGCATGATGGCAAGGCGAACTGGTTGAAAGTCCCTGACGGAGTCGAAAACAACGCATCGAGGTAAGCTGCGAGCAGTGGCGTGAGAAGTGTGTTAATGGAACAATGTCTCTGGTTGTCCTCGATTGGGTAGAAGAGGGTGGCCATGAGATCGCGAGGTGAGGGTATCGGCGAATAAATATCGTTTCTCGAGTAGTCGACAAGCTCAAGATCCGTATATCCAACCCGGTAGGGCCCGGTGGTGTTAGGATAGAGAATTTTTGCTGTCACGGCCGCAGCCGCGTAGAGGAGAGACAGAGTGATGGTGTTTTGCCGCATCTTGAGTTTCTGTACAGATTGGATTGGAATGATAATGATAAAAAGCAGCAGTATCGGGGGGGACATTTGTTCTTATATACATTGTCAGTTCAAGGGAAAAACATGCCATATCTGACGTGAACCACTCCATCAGAGTCGCAAAATTACTATTAGTATTAGTCTGAAGTCTTGAATACTACAGTAGTATTAGCATAGCCTTGTTCTAAACCACAGAAGCATGAGTATTAGTAAGTACGACACGTAGTATACCAATTTTCAAATTCTAAAGTCCATCTTTGGACGCGATTGAGCAGCGTATGGCTAAGAGCATGCTCCAGACTCTTTCATGGCCAGAGAACTGTTGTGCTGCGACAGCTCATTTCAGGACGACTAGGCCAATCAGCCAAGTGATTTCGTCACCAGTATTGAAGACTATTAGATACTATCTGTATGAAAACGGATATCTAGATAATCTTGCTGTAACATGTAAGAGCTGTCGTACAGAAGATGTAAGATATTTCGAGTCGATCAACTCTCAAACGGGCATGTTCTAGAACGGGCCACTGCGGCTGCATTAGCCAGGCCTTCACAGATTCGCGCGAAGGGTGTCATAGGCCATCTTCAGAGCACCGCGCATGTCGTTTGAGAGCAGTATCAGTAACGAATGCACTTGGCATAATCTTAGACCTGGACACCGGCGCAGATCTGCGATCTAGACCGCCGGAAGGCTAGGCATTGCCGCGTGGGTGTGCGATGTACCATACAGACCTTCGACCAGACCACGCGCAGACACGTATTCAGAGACTTGGGAGACTCGTACTTCGATACCTAGTACGAACCCTTCTAGCCCATACTTTGAACAATATTTAATTAATTTTAAATATTGCTGACAACCGATCGCTGAGTTATTCGACCGTTGCGGCGTGAGGCTTAAATCTCCCGTGTCAGCGTTTTCCACGACGTTGTCAGAGTTGCAATGGGCACAAGTCTGGATTTGGCCCCGACAGAAGAGGAACGTGCTCTGATAGAATAAGGCTTCGGTGGGCACGAGGATATGATAATGTGGACAACAGATATGGCTTCTGTAGAGATCGGTGGGTGCCGAGCTTTTCCTTTGTTGCTCAATCCCGGTGCTGCGCATTATCAAAGGCAACTCGGCACGTGCCCACGACCGTGCCAGCTCAAGTGCTCAAGTGCTCAAGTGCAGAGAGGATTGTTTGACGGGTTGTAGATGATCCGAATCAGCTCGAACTACCGGCTGCCGAATCTCGAGAAGATCGGACAGCGGATGCATGTACGCATCACACCACAAATAACTTCATCATATCATATGTTGTGTTGCTAAAGTCATAATACAGTAGGCAGATGAAATATATAATATATAGTAAACTGAACTAAACTAAACTAGTGAAATACCATGCATAAGAGAGTGTACCCCAACTTTGCGCTACCAAGTGTAATTCAAAGGCACGAGTACAAAGCCCTACCTAGTCTATGTACATAGCGCAGAGAGTTGGGATGCAGCATGACGGCAACCGGCACGGCATGCAAGCCACGAGGAGCGGCTGACGAGATAAAGCGCCCCCATACACCGGGGTGAGGGGCCGGGGGCGGTACAGTCGTTCGAATTCTAGATTTATTGTGATGCAACATCGAACACATGGTGGGAAGGCTTCAACTTCTTCTAGGTGTAGATTATCCAGCAACCACCTAGGTATCGTTGGAATATCAACTGTTAATGAGTACTCTGAATCACTGGAGGAGCTTTAATCATTCTTTGCATGTTCTTAGGCCTATATTTCATTACTTTAAATAAGGTTGTTATTTACGACACTATCCGGTACAGTTCCTTGGCCACATTTTTGAAGTGGTCCCTTGTAGCATGTTGTGTTAATGCCGGTGTTCGGCTCTGCAACAGTAACCACCATCTCCATATGCGCCACCATGTAGGCCGCTGCCGTATACTGGACCCGTCACAACTTTAGATCCGTACCTTTCTAGAAGGAAGCAGTTGTCGTTGTGGTAGTTCTCTACTGCAACATGCGTGTTTCCCTGCACCTAGCCGACGTCAATCGTATCATAACGCACAGAAAATGCTAGTCGCTACTAGTTTAGCTAGAAATAGATGAGACTGCGTGAATCCTACCTATGCTTTCATAGTATGGATCACCTTGACTCTATAAACACGGCCAGGCATATATCGTAGGCTCAGACTAAGTGCGGCATGTGGCTTCTAGGCAGCACAAGCCATAGTATACACTGTGCAACAGTTGCTATGCAGAAACCTAAGAAGCATAAACCAGCTTTACCTAAATTAGTAATATTTATATATAGTTTTTTAGTACTATATTTAGGAAATATTTTTTTTTTAATATTTATTTTTTTAAGTATAAATTTAACTTTATATAATAATTATAAGGTTTTAAGCTAATATTTAAAAAGCATAAATAGCTATTTAAGTAGCTTTATAGCATTATATTTTAAATAAACCTTTATATAATATATTAATACTTTATTTACTTTTTATTTTATTTTTTAACTTTATTTTTACTTTATATACTTTAATATTAACTTAATAAAATAATTAAAAATAGCAGTAAAACTATAAAGCTTAGCTTTAAAAGTAATACTTTAATTAAGCTAATAGTTAACAATACTATTAAAAGTATTTATAAGCATATTAATTAACTTATAATTAATTTATAATTATAATTTAATAAAATTAAAGTTATATTAATAAAAATATAATAAAAACTAAATATAGTATTAAAAAAACAAAAGCTAAAAAACAAAATTAATAATTTAATAAATAAGCTTGCTAATTAAAAAAATAACTAAATATTATATATAAAGCAGCTAATTAACGTAATAAATAATAAAAAGCTTAAAAATTTAACTTTTAACTTTTATAAATATTTTAAGCTTAGTAATTTATAAATTAAGCAAAAATAATATATTTAAACTATTTTTTTAAACGTATTTTTATTAAGTAATGCTATTTAGCTAAGTAGTTATAAAGCAAAAAACAAAATAATAATTCTAGTAATATTATAGCTAATAAAAATAAATTATATAATTTTTAATAAAGTTAAAAGTATTTAAAATTGCTTAATTTAAGCATTAATGCTATATAAACTATAGCTAAAAAAAGTTATAATAAAATTAAAAAAAAACTTTTATTAAGTAGCTTTATTTATTTATTATTATAATATTAATTAAATAAACTTTTTAAAAGC